>JAJMCO010000012.1:0-128358 GCA_030573015.1 Metschnikowia peoriensis | reverse complement strand
TACAACTGATTTGTCTGATGAAAATTACATATTGTCTGATATAAACAGATTCATACAAAAAGTCTGACAAAAACTGATTTTGTCTGAAAAAAAATAGAATCCATCTGACAAAAAACATAAGTTGTCTGATACAAAACATTTGTTGTCTGATCAAACCCAAATTTTGTCTGATATAATCAAATTCGTCTGACAGAAAACAAATTTTGTCTGATACAATCAAATTCGTCTGATGGAAAACATAAATTGTCTGATACAATCGATTTTGTCTGATAGAAAACACGAATTGTCTGGTACAAAACACATTTGGTCTGATAAATTATATTTTTTGTCTGACGAAAAAGAATTCGCGCCAAAACAGGGAACGTTTAATGGCACCCGCCTTAAAGTTCTCTCCCTAAATCACCCATTGTTTAGATGCGTATCAACCCCTTCCCCTGAAAATCATAAGCCGTATAAAATAAGCAGCTTACAAATGTAAACACATGAGCGAGGTAAAGTTCACTTCACGGCAAAACACCAAACAGCGCATGAATCTCAAAAATAATTACTCAAAAATTAAGATTCTCTATTCGAAATCAAAAAAAGATGCGATTTCTGTGGATCGAACACAGGACCTTCAGATCTTCAGTCTGACGCTCTCCCAACTGAGCTAAAGCCGCATTAAGAACCCATGCCGGGACTCGAACCCGGAATCTTTTGATTAGAAGTCAAATGCGCTAACCATTACGCCACACAGGCTTATTGGAGTCGAAGTTACACTTAGAAAAATACACTCTGCTGTTTAAAAATATTTCAGATTTGAAATTTTTCAAGGATTTGAAGAATCTCGGCCTGAAATTTGGGAAATAAAGTCGTAGAATCCCCTATTTGGGGATATAAAACTTGTCGGGCAGAAAAAAAAGTCATTTTTATCAGCGGGTATGTATCTGAGAGCTGGTAGAGGTTTTGTCTGTGGTTTGTGTATTCTAGGGGGAGGGATAGATGGCTTCTTTGGAAAAACTATGGTACGATTTGTTTCTGTAGAAAAAAATAGCTATGGCACTTACCATTTGAGGCAATGCATAATTAAAAAAAGAAAACATCAAAAAAGAAGCACAAAACACCTGCCAAATAATATTCAGTGAACTTGTATTCACATGAAAGGTAAAAAGTAATTTATTTGTTGGTAAGTGTGAGCTTTGATGAAAATCTCCCAGCGCCACTCTCATGTGCGATCATTACACAAATCCGTAGATAAAAAATTGTTACTAGAGAACAATTTTACTTTTTAAAAAAAGAAGAAGAAAAAAAAAAAGGAAAATTTATTTCTTCAATTTTTCAATTTCAAATATAACGCGTGTGAAAGAAAAAATCAAAAAAAGAAAAAAAAAAAAAAAAAGTCGCTTTATCTATTAAACGACTTGATTACACAGGAGGTGCATGACACAAGCGGCCACTCACGATGTGTATAGTTCTCAGGGCAATATTGAGGAGTTAGTGAAATACCATAGTGGGCAGTGGAAAGTCATGCATGTAAATAACCATACACTTCAAAACGAATGAACCTATTTAAGAAGACCTTTGGGCTGCTGAGGTCTGCCAAGAAGAAATTATTTTCTCTTGATATCAAAAGCAAATTATATAATAAATAGATCGAAAATGTCCAAACATTTTGATACTCTCCAATTGCATGCTGGCCAGGAAGTTGAAAAACCATATGGAGCCAGAGCACCACCGATTTATGCTACAACTTCGTACGTTTTTGACAGTTCGAAGCATGCTGCACAGCTCTGTAACATGGAAGCTCCGGGGTATATTTATTCTAGAATAATGAACCCGACCAACGACGTTTTTGAGAAAAGAATGGCTGCTTTGGAAGGAGGAGTCGGCGCCATATCTGTTTCTTCTGGTCAAGCAGCCCAGTTCTTAGCAATTACAGGGTTGGCTCACACGGGCGACAACATCGTGGCATCATCTTGCTTGTATGGGGGTTCTGTCAACCAGTTTAAGGTTACATTGAAAAGATTGGGAATAGAAGCGAGATTTGTCAACGGAGATGATCCTCAGGAATTCGCGAAGTTAGTTGATTCGAAAACGAAAGCTATTTACTTCGAATCGATTGGTAATCCCAAGTACAACATTCCTGATATTGAGAAGATTGTCAAGGTAGCACACGATAACGGCATCCCGGTGATTGCGGATAATACTTTTGGCGCAGGCGGGTATCTAGTCAGCCCAATAAAGCATGGGGTAGATATAGTAGTTCATTCAGCAACAAAATGGATCGGTGGACACGGTACGACCATCGCTGGTGTGATAATTGACTCTGGTAACTTTCCATGGACTGAATACCCCCAAAAGTTTCCACAATTTTCTGAACCTTCCGAAAGCTACCATGGCTTGATCTTAAATGAAGTTTTTGGAAATCAGGCCTTCATTGGACACGTAAGAATCGACTTACTTAGAGATATGGGTTCTTGTTTAAACCCTTTTGGTGCATTTCTTTTGCTTCAGGGCTTGGAGACATTATCTTTGAGAGTAGAGAGGCAATCTTATAATACGCAAAAGCTAGCGGAGTACTTGCTGGAATCCCCACATGTGAGCTGGGTTTCTTACGTCGGATTACCATCTCATGAGAGTCACGAATTGGCTAAGAAGTACTTCAATCATAAAGACAAATTCGGCGGTATCTTGTCCTTCGGGGCAAAACCCTTGGAAGCAGAGTCCCAAGATTCTCCATCAGAAACAGCCGCTAAAGTAGTCGATAATCTCGAACTCGCCTCTAATTTGGCTAATGTTGGAGATTCTAAAACGTTGGTGATTGCCCCGTACTTTACCACTCATCAACAATTATCCGAGCATGAAAAAATTGCATGCGGGGTATCGGAGGATTTAATTAGGGTCTCTGTGGGAACTGAGCACATAGATGACATTATTTTAGATTTTGAAAACTCTTTCAAATCAGTGTACGGATGAGTCCCAAGCTTCTAATAATCGAATGCTCTTTCAAACTCATCCTGCTTCTTGATAACACTTCATCTCTTTTGCCGGATACATTTTCATGTGTTTTGAGAATCAACAGTGGCCCATGACAGGATCTTATATTTGCTTGAATTTTTTTTGTGTTTTTGTATGTATTTGGGAGATTTTCTCTCCCTTCTTTCAATAAGATTAATCTTTTTTTTTTTTTTTTTTTTTTTTTTTTGACTGATACATTTGATCAAAGGAAGAAAGAAAAGGTACTGACCATCACTCTTTAAAACCTATAAACGTCAAATTATTTTTCAACAAAATTAACATAAATGTTAGGGCCAAACCAATTTTATTGATCACGTGAATTTTGAATAATTAAAACTTAAGACTGCATATAATTAACCAAAAATAAAAAAGATAAGGTTATGTATTGATCGGCCGGCAAATTTTGCATAACGGAGGGTTGGCCGAGTGGTCTAAGGCGGGTGACTTAAGATCATCTGGACGTTTGTCCGCGCGAGTTCGAACCTCGCATCCTTCATTATATTTTTTTACTTTTAATCTGTTGGCATTCAACTTTTTTTTTCTTTGGCCAAGTAAAATGTTATTTTTTATTTATTCAAAACACTTCTGAGAGGTATACATTTTACATGGAAACAAGAATTGGTCCTTTGTACCACCAATTTTTTTCCCGAAATTTAAATGTTGCAGTCCGCTTTCCGCTGAGGCGATTTGCGCGGCAGCAAAACTCGACCGAGCGATTGCGAACTCAGGCCCTGAAACCGCACTATGACGCACTGGGAACGTCCACCTATAACCAGGTGACGCAATGGTCAATGATAGTTTATTTTTTTTCTTCTTCTACTTCTACAAAAAAAATCAAACAAGGTTCAAGAAAAAAAGATCCTAAACTTTATAACTTTTTGAAATAATGTCAATATTTCTCTCGAATTTTTTTAAGCTCGTCATGGTACTTAGAAAGATCTGGGTGTGTTTTTGAGTGGATTCGCAATCGAGTCAGGCTGCGGCTCGACCAAAGCCACCATTATTTAGAATTTGCCGTTGCGCAAGGTTTTTCTCTCCTTTTCTTTTCTTTTCTTCCATTTTTGCCGCAGGTCGAGAAACATCCTCGACCTAAGTTCGTTTGCTATCGAGGAGAGAAAAATTCCAACATGCGGACTGATATCATATTCCAATATAGGATTATGGTGTAGGCGTAGTATCGTGCGACGCTTTAAGCAGCAAGTAATTTTGATAATTGAGCAGCTATTCGAAGGTAGCACCTTTAGTTGAGAAAGCACTGGGAAATGACATTTTTATCACTAATTAAGATCACCTGAGTGGTTCCATGCTATAATATGAGTACGTAATCTAACGTTATTTAATGCTACAGTCAAACTTATAGGCCAGTGGGGGAACCCAACGCGCTTAGGCCTAATGACGTCGCTTCGGAGAGCTACTCATGCAAACTCCATACCTTTCCTGCACGCTTTTCTCATGCAAGCATTGCTAAACCAAGGTTGCTGCTTTTCTGGGGCATGAACTGACCGGCGAAACTATATAAAAGGAGCTTAGATTTCTCCATTCTTTACCTCATTTTTTCTTCAGTAACATCATATAAAATCCAATTCGGCATCAATCACAAAGATACCGAAAAAAATTCAAACAAATAACCCAAATATCCAAATTATATAAATCGAATCATAATGGCTGCCCCACACAAGCTCTTCTACAAAGGCACTGACAGTGACTTCGTCGTTTTTATTGAAGACCCTGCTCTTCTTGCCAAATACAAAGCTGGTGACACCACTCTTCCTTTAATTGACGTCGTTTCAATTTACAAGGTGTTCGTCAACAGACAAGGTGGTGTTGAGGGTGTTTTGGATGAGGCTTCGAAGGAGGAGTTGCAAAACGAATTTGGCAACTCTGCTAATGTCGACAGTGCAATCAAAATTATCTTGGAGAAGGGTGAGGACAAGCAAGGTGCTGGTCGTTTTACCGAGTCTAGCCTTAACTAATGAAGCTCATGAACATACTGGCCACGACCAGTGAAAGATATCTACAATCATTTTCAAAAATATTATCAATAAAACATTATGAACATTAGACTTCATTTCAATGTATGCTCGGCAAATCGCTGTAAAAAATATTCAGTAGCTAAGAGTTTTGCTTCTACTTTGTAAACAAAAAACATTTTAAATCAAATGAATTAAATTGTCAAATTTATATCTCTAGACCGTCATCTTTTATAAAAATTGTCGCAGGCCATAGTTGGCTTAATAATGGCCCTGATCGCACAATCAAGCCAGGGCCCGGGGCCGCGCGCCAATATACCTATCACTTTAGGGCCAAATGCATCATCTATTCAAACCCCACGACAATCATATTATCAGCACAGAATGAGTTCTCGTGCACTTAGACGTCTTGAAAGACAACGTGCGATTGAATCGCCAGAAGTACAAAGCTCGGATGATGAGCAGACATTCAAGCCCCAACCAAAAGTCAATGCTTTTGCTCTTCTTAATGAAGGAGATGAAAGTGACCAGGACCAGGAATCGGAGCACGAGACACAAGCACCAAAATCACCAGATGTGGTACCTGCTGCACTGAAATCTTCTAAAAAGTCCAAGAAGAAAAAAAAGAACAAAAAGAAGGAAGTGAAAATTTCTTCCGATGAGGAAAGTCTTGACGATGATGAACTCGATAAGTTTCTTGAAGAAGTGAAGAAAAGAGACCAGGTGAAACTGCCCAAGTCTTCTGACCTGACTGGAGCTGAAGAAGGAAAAGATTATGAGAGAGTTTTTGACGAGAAAGAACCTCCTTTTAATTATTCTGATGCAAACTTCTTGCATTTTACCACCTCCCGTTTGAAGGAGAGTTTGCATCTTTTATCTGTGGGCTCAGTGAAGAACTTGGACCCGGACACCGAGCTCCAAAATTTGTTTGGTAAGCTTTCGGTCGATACTATTGAAGATGCGAATAGCACAACATCTTTAGCAGCTTCTCCTGAAGTTTTGGCGCAGATCAAAAGCTTGGCAAGAATTACACGAGGCTGGGGTGGAAAGGATCACAAGGGCGTACCTGGAACATTACGTAAATTGCTTCTTACCAGAATCAGAGATGACTGGATCCCCACCACCCAGAAACCGCTATTTATGGATGACTTAAGTCGGGATGAGGTGATTAGGTCAAAAGTTTACAAGGAGGAAGACGGTAGGGACCAAACAATCAACGCTATTGAGCTGAAAGCCGCCAATGAGGATAAACTTGGAGTGAAATATTTCCGCTTCAGAAAATTGAATAACATACGGGAGCGTGTGGCCAACTCGAAATTCTTCGCCTCGGTAGTAATGACTCCCGACCCAGAGTCATTAATGCAACTTCTCCATCAAAGCCCCTACCATATGGAAACTTTGCTTCAAGTGTCAATGGTAATGTTGAGGGAAGGTAACAATAAAGCTACCAGCAATGCTTTGATCGAGAAGAGTTTGTTTGTGTTTGATCGCTCTTTCAACAAAGATTTTCATGAGCTTCTACAGAATGGTAAGACAGAGTTCATAAGGCTTCCGTACGAATCCTTCGCAAATCGTCAATTTTATCTCACTTTGTTCCGCGTGATTTCGGGCCTCGGAGAGAGGTCTACGTTCTTCACAGCTCTTAACTTTTGCAAGTTTGTGTTAGCGTTGTCGCCCGCAGAAGATCCTCTTGGCGTGAGATATTTCTTGGACCACTATGCAATTTTGTCAGAAAATTTCGAATATCTTACGGAGTTAGTCGAATCTCCTCTTACTCAAACTTACACACAATGGTACACACCTGGTCTCGCGTTCTCTCATGTCCTAGCATTATTGTACTTGGATAGAACAGAGGATGCCAAATCAGCACTTCATGATGCCTTTTCTGCCCATCCATTGTGTGCATATGAGTTGCTTCAAACTATCGGGTTGAGCGGCCAAATGCCACCAAAACCTAACAATATCGAGAAGAATAGCTATGTTGAACTTGCCAACGAAACTTACTTGGTGCGTGCTCAAATTCTCTGGAAGGAACAAAAACACAGACAATTTCTTCACGACGAGCTCACTACCCTCTTCGAGACAAAGACGGCGGAAAAGAGTAAGTCTTGGTTAAGCAGCTGGTTTGGAGGCAACAAGCCTACAGACGACAAGGTTATTCCAGTCAATTTAATTCGGTTCGTGGTGTTATCTGGGGAGAACAAAGCACTCGCAAAGATCCCCGAAAAAGTGTTCGAGAGAGACGACATGTTGGAATACGACGTCATTCCGCCTAAAGACGAGCACACATATGCAGATGAAGGTATGAAAGCTACCGACTCAATGTTTGATTATCTTGACCATAATATCATTGGTGCCATTGTACAGAACCGCACAGCTGCTCAGTTTGAAGATTTCATTGGCTTGGATGAGCCAGTGGAGGAAGTCGAGCAGGAATAGATTAAGTAACTACGCAGAATTTCTTTATAGAAAGATTTAAGAGCCATATGAGTGGTAAAAAAAAATACATTCTGGCTGCTAATATTTGTGATCAAATTCTCATTATAATACCTCTGTTTCTTTTTATATTTTTCCCAAAAAAAATGAAATACTCAATCTTTAAACAATGTCTTGTTATCGCATACTTTAGGGCCAGTCCTGTGCCGCAACCGGAAACCCTGGGGCCAGTCCCATTCGCGCTGATCGAGGTGCGTTCCAGTTGAGTTTCGATCTTCGTATCTGGCTATAAAAGTGAAACCTGGTGTCTACCATATAAATCCGGGTTAATCACACTGAACGAGAAGATTGGCATCACCATGATTGCAATAAATCTTGATTTCGCCGATCTTCAATGGCAGTACCAAATCTCGACGACATTTTTTGTCTGCGTGATTGTGCCATTGATGTACGTCACTTATGAAAAGTATATCACCTCAAGGCCAAACAAGTACAATAAACTCGAGGCACCCAAAAAATTGGAGTACGCCATTCCAGATGAAGCAAAACCGCATTGGAAGGGTAAACGACTTTATCCTCCCATTCTTGGTATTAAAGTTCCGGGCGAAAGTGAGAAAATTCAGAGCTATTGCCCAGCGACGGGCCAATTTTTGGGTGCATTCCCTTGTATTTCCAGGACAGATATGGACAACCAGATTAAAGCTGCTACAGCCGCCCAAAAGGGCTGGGCAAACTCCTCGTTTGCTACAAGAAAACAATTGATGAGAACACTTAATCAATTTATCATGGATAACCAGGAAAATATTGCCCGCGTTGCTTGCAGAGACAGCGGGAAAACAAAGTTGGATGCATCCATGGGTGAAATTATGGTCACGCTAGAGAAAATTAGCTGGATCATCGCCAACGGTGAACGGGCATTGCGTCCTTCGGCAAGACCCGGCCCTTCTTCTTTGCTTATGGGACTAATGAAAAATGCTGAGGTTCGGTATGAGCCGCTTGGCGTAGTTTCGGCAATTGTCTCCTGGAACTACCCGCTACATAATCTCATTGGTCCCGTAGTCGCCGCTTTGTTTAGTGGAAATGCTATCGTAGTAAAATGTTCCGAACAGGTGGTGTGGTCATCTTCATGGTTTGTTGGTATGATTCGCGCCGCGCTTCGCCTGCTCAATATAAACGAGGATTTGATTCAGTTGTGCTATTGTTTTCCTGAAGATGCGGGGTACTTCACTTCACATCCAGGATTGAAACACATTACTTTTATTGGTTCGAAGCCGGTGGCACACAAAGTTTTACAAAGTGCCTCGAAGGAATTGACGCCGTGTGTCATTGAATTGGGTGGAAAGGACTCTGTCATCGTAATGGATGATGTGACCGACGTCAAAGCCTTATCTTCTGTGATTATGAGGGGCACGTTCCAAAGTGCGGGCCAGAACTGTATCGGAATAGAAAGAGTGATTTGCTTACCACTTGTCTACGACGAGTTGGTCTCTATCTTGAATGATAGAATTGGAACGCTTCGTGTTGGATCTGATATCGATCAATTGGACGAAATCGATATGGGCGCAATGATTTCTGATAACAGATTTGAACAGATTGAAGAATTGATCCAGGAGGCTGTAGAAAAGGGCGCTCGCTTGTTACACGGTGGCAAAAGATACCAGCATCCTAACTACCCACAAGGACACTACTTTGCGCCTACTTTATTGGTAGACGTTACGCCCTCAATGAGAATCGCACAAGAGGAAGTTTTTGGTCCCGTGTTGACTGTGATGAAAGCACAAAATATCGAAGATGCAATTTCTATATCGAACAGTTCAGAGTACGGCTTAGGCAATTCTGTATTCGGAAAGAGCTTTGAGGCTTGTGATGCAGTCGCTAGAAGGTTGGAAAGTGGAAACGTTGCAATTAATGACTTTGCCACGTTCTACGTTTGCCAGTTGCCATTCGGCGGAATTAAGAAGTCAGGTTTTGGAAAGTTTGGAGGAGAAGAAGGGTTGACCGGACTTTGTAACGCCAAGGCAGTGGTTATGGATAAACCTATCCTCCGAGCCCTTGGGGTCAAAACTGCCATTCCCCCACCAATTGATTATCCAATTGCCGACGATAAGAAAGCATGGAGGTTTGTGAGCAGTCTCAACATTGCCAGCTACGATACCAGGTTCTGGAAAGTAGTCAATGCACTCAAGAAGCTAGCCAAGGGAGGTGCCTAAGATGAGGGGTGTCGCTTCTTATACTAAAGGATTAAACGGATCTCGAGAATCAGGCATGGAACTGTACCCCGTTATTAGGATGCATGCGTATCAGGGCACGCGCTTACACATGCGCTCAAAACATTTTCTGTATATATATATCTAATCGTATTTTAAAACATATTCAACTATTCAAGGGATTTTTCTTTACTCTATATTCCGTTAAACGTAACCGTCTAGGCGTTGATGTGCAATTCAGGTGTAGGCTTGGTGGCAGCCTCGACCAACAACTTGATAACCGCAGATTTCTTCTCGGTGTACTTTTGCTGGATTTCAGCCAAGTCCTTCTCAGCCGTTGCCTCTGCCTCTTTCTCGACGTTGCTGTTCAAACCAGCGTGGTCACTTTCGTATTTTTTTAATTCGGCCTCCTTTTGGGTCTTGTATTCGTCAATCTCCTTCTGGGCGTCGGCCTTAGCTGACTTCAAGCGCTCGGTTCTGTACTTTCTGGCCTCATTCACAATTGCAGCGGCTTCCTTTTCGGTTTTCAAAAGGGACTGAATACTGGACGACATTTTTTTTCTGTGTTTATATAGCTATACCGAAGTTTAAAAGGATGGGTTTATCTGTCCAAAACCCGATTAAATTGAATGCGGGCGTGCACACTGTTCGCGAACGAGCGACGATAGTCACGTGCAGTATATCTGGCATCCCACTGTTTTGGTGCGAGTTAATTAATTTACAAGAAATTGAAATCAGCATTAAGGATGGAAATCCAGAAATTAGCCCCATGCAATTGAATTTATTTACATTGTTCTCATTAACTCTATAATACATAATTTTAACCAGTTGGCTCTTGGTGGCTTCCATCGATGCTTGAATTTGTGGTTCTTTATTCGACGTAATAACCATCCGCAATGCAGCGGAGCATGTACTCATCGATATGTCCAACTCCCTCATCGTAATCTGCATCTGTAATGCCCGTATCTTCCACACTCTTTGCTGGCGCTGGAGTTCCTTGCTTGCTTTCTTCAGTGAAATCTTCATCGTCAACAGCAACTTCCTTCATGGCTTCCTTTGCCGCATTTCTATCCGCTTCGTCCTCGGCTTGTGCCAACAACTCCATATTAGCATTCTCACCGATAGGCTTATCAGGCAACTCATCGATAAGACTGGCATCGTTCACCAAATCACGAACCGAAAACTTACCAAGATAATCTGTGGTAAAATCACCCTCTTGAATCACGACATTGTCTAACTGTCTCTTTTGGTTAGCCTTTTTTAAGATATTTGACTCAATTGTGTACTCGGAGACAAATCGATATATGTGGACATCACGCAGCTGGCCAATTCTGTGACAACGATCTTGACATTGTTTGTCCATTGCTGGATTCCAATCAGAGTCGTAGAAAATGACGGTATCCGCACCAGTTAAATTGATACCTAAACCACCCGATCTGGTCGACAAAATGAAAACCGGGATTTTAGGATCCCGATTGAACTTCTCGGTAAGTAATTGTCTATCTTCAATCTTGGTAGCACCATCTAATCTCATATAGCGGTACCCATGAATATTGAGAAATTGCTCTAAAATGTCCAAAACTTTTGTCATTTGAGTGAAGATAAGAGCACGATGTCCGTTTGGAACAAGATCTTGTAACAAAGTTGCTAACTTCTGAAGCTTTCCACAATCGTATTGAAGCAACTGTTTATCTGGAAAAGCAATCGATAATTTCATCTGAGCTTGGTGAAAAGGATTTTCGATTTTATTCTGTTGCACTTCTTCACGAACTCTGTACTGAGTAACAATTGGAATCATTTGGTCTTTCATGTCCAAAGCAACAACAGTTGGAGTAATGACAGCATACTTGTTGACCGTGTCTGACATACGGGCTTGGCGTGTGGGAATATCCAAAATCATTTCTTTTAAGGCATCACAAGTATTAGCAGTTTCGCTCGCTTTTCTCACGAAATTCAAAAGAGACTTACCGTAAAGCGGTCTTCGTTGGCACCTCAATGTGTTGAGGTATACGCCCTGTTTCAAACGATCACGAAGTTCAATTTGCTCCTCAAGTTTCAAGGATCTATTGACCTGGACGATGTCTGCTACGGGTGCATTATCGGAGCATTCAGAATTTAGTTTGTAACCCTTCTCAATAACTTGGTCCAAAATCTCGATCTTTTTCTCCAATTCTTTGTTTGTCATCAATCTGCTTGTAGCTTCAGCTGCGAAATAATTCATATCGTCCTTAGTAGAAACATCAGCATTCAACACCGATAAGGAGATAGCCGGGTCGTTCTTTAAAGAGAGAAGTTTCGAAACCGTCTCGTTGGTGGCATTGAATTCCCTAGAGACACTGTTTGGCATAGCTAATGACGTAACGATCGGACGGACTTCGAACAAATCTGGATGATTGCAAACTTTTCTTAATTGCATTAAACAATTAATAATAGACAAAAAGTTGCCAGAAGCCAAAGTCTCCTTCGTTTTCGCTCGCGACATGAAATCATCGTAAAGATATCTCTGTCTCTTGGATAGACGACAGTAAATGATATGCTCATATTTTCCTGGCATCTGCTTCTCAACATCCTTCTTGAGTCTCCGAAGCAAGTAAGGTCTTAAGACTTGATGCAATCTAGAAACAGTATCCTTTGTTTCTTTGTCTAATTTGCTGGTGACATTTTCATCAATTACATCTCCAGTCGCAGTCTTCTCCAAAATTTTGTCGACCGGCTTTCCAAACCATTGTTGAAAGTCTTCAAAGTTGGCAAACCCCTCTGGCATCATTTGTTCTACTTTCGAAGAGGGCATAAGAAAGTAAAGAAGTGACCACAACTCCATGAGATTGTTTTGTAAAGGTGTACCAGTAAGCAATAAACGATTTTCAGTATTGAAATTCAATAACGCCTTCCACCTGGTGGATCTGAAATTCTTGATATTATGGGCCTCATCCAAAATCATGTATCTCCACTTTTTTCTTTTGAATGAAGAATGGTCATGGACAACTAACTGATACGAGGTAATGCAAACATGAAAAGCATCTTGCTTGTTCCAACCTTTTCTCTTCCGTGCTCTTTCCTGTGGGGATCCATAATAAGTAAGTACTTTAAAACCCGGCGCGAATTTTTTGAATTCCATTTCCCAGTTGAGAATAACTGATGTGGGGACAATGATGAGATGTGGACCCCAAATATGATGTTCGCAAGCGAGGTATGATAAAAGAGATATTGTCTGAATTGTCTTTCCCAAGCCCATTTCGTCTGCTAATATTCCATTCGTATTGTTGTTGTACAAACTTGCAAGCCAGTTCAATCCTTGCTTTTGATATGGCCTCAATGTACCTCGTAATAACGATGGTGTAGGCACATCCTTGACTTTGAATCCATTTATTTCCTCGACATTTTCCTCTTCTTCAGATTCATGTGCAATATCACCGTTGTTGTCTTGTGATTCGCTTTCCAGAACTTTAGTCTCATCAACAAGCGAAGCAAGCCCATTGCTTTCTTCATGCGGGAGATGGTCGCCTTTGTCGACGTCGGCGTCATTTTCATTATTATCATCACCATCATCTCCAGACTCTGAATCAGAAGAGCTCATATCGTCTTCTTCCATAGAATCACTAAATTCGTCCGAATCAAGCATCTCGTTATTTGACGTTTTCGATAATGACTCGATAAGTTTGACTTGATCATCATTGTACTCAGCTGAGATATCATCAGTGACTGGAACAGAGGACTTTCCATAGAGAGAGGCTAAGCCACCATCACCCTCGTCACTAGACTCAGTTTCAGCGTCGGACCCACTTTCATTTTTGCTATCAGAAGGTGACACCGAAGTATCCCCCAAATCGGCATATTTCTTGCGCAATTCGGCAACACTCAATTCACTGTCAAGCACATCGCTTGTATTAACTGCCAGGTCCTTCTCATCTTCTTCTGAGTCCGAGGACGAAAACTTGTCCGAATCATTTGAGTCTGAGTTTGCGCTATCTGAATCAATATTAGACGTTTCAAACTCGGTATTTTCACGTGATGATCTGTTCAACTGGGCCTCTAGAAGCTGCGTCGAGTGCTCTAACATTTTACTTAAATGCTCCCGGCCTTCAATTTGTTTCAATTCCTCTTCCTTTTCTTGCTGTAAGAAGCGATAAACTCGGTTTGCCTGAGACCAGCGCTTTCTCACCGCCTGGATGGCGAGTCTACTCATTTTTTTTAGGTTTTGTTCTCTCTCGCGAGCCAAGCGCTCTTTTTCACCAGCCTTTTTTCTAAAGTGCTGCTCAATTATTTGCGCAATCCTTCTTGTTCGTGCCTGATGCTGTTTTCTCATTCCTTGGTGGATTTTGGAGAATGCCATGCCTTGGGATACAAGGTGGTCCTGAAACGTCTGATCATTGGCAGCACCTTGAATTTTGGGCGTGATGGATCCATTGTCTCTGAAATAATCCAGTGAATATTTCGTGGCACTCGTTGGAAGCATAATTTTACGCCGTTCGATCTTGTCTCCATTAAGCTCGAACCTGCCCTCAACCATTACTTTTTCATATAAACGTTTGAGCAAATTTGCCTGTTGCTTTAACGTACTTTCATATTCGGCAGGAGTGTTTGCTACCTCCATACCACCGTCATCGATAAGACCCGTCTTGTACTTCGTCAGAAGAAAAGCCTTAATCTTATCCTCGATTTGAGGAACATTCAAGGGCGCATCTTTGGTAGAGACTACCTGAAGCCGCTCGGCATTATAAGGAAGAATGGCTTCAGGATCCTGATCAGAGCTTTTGAAACCAGCACCACCTTGTAGCGGGCGCCAGGAGGGGATATGCGAGGGATGTGTAACAACAGGAGGGGGAATCGAGTATTTGATTGCACGCAATTTGTAGTTTGTGTCGATATTTGAGAAATCGTACTCTTCAAATTCATTTTTCACCTCTGGTTCGCTAAGAGGCTGTACCAGGGAAGATTTTATCAGTTTTTGTTGTTGTTGCTTTGAAGAAGTACGCGAGTTTTTTGTTGACGAGCTTCCATTTTGTTTGGCGGAAGATTTCAGTTTAGAGTCACACAGCGCAGATTCCAGGTTTCCGTTTTCGATAGGCAGCTTGAGAAGTGTTGATTCACGCTGTGAGCTGCGTTGTAGCACGTCATCCATGAAAGGATACTTTTTCTTAAGCATTTGCTCGCGTTCCGCAAGCTTTTTCTTCTGCAAGCGAAGCGGGAGATCACCCATATTCTCCAACAGTGCTTCGTCCCATACGAGTTTATATTTGTTTGATTTCACGAAAAAATCAAAGATTTCAGGCATGTCTTGTTTGTCGACACGTGAAAAATCCAACGGATCCCATTCCACAAGCGAGGCGTACTCTTTTAGCTGGAACAATTCATTGACAGCAATGTTAAATTCCGCGAGAATATCTACAAGCTTTTCTTCTTTCGTCGGCTCAGTGTTGGTCAACAACTCCTTTTTCTCGACCGGTTCTGGCTTGATTTTTTTGGTTGCCGGCTCGTCACTAGACGGGGCCAGTGACAGACTGCGCGTGTGGCGGGAGCGTCTTCTCAGCGACGATGCCGGAGGATGCCCATTTGAACCAGCAGACGCTAGCATTGTATAGTGAGATGGAGGCGTTCTTGAAAAAGAGGAGGTGGTGGTGGAAGAGAAAGAAAGTTTGTATTTTGATTTAGGGCGAATGCGGAGTCTTCTCTGGAGGTTGGGGCCCAGAGGCCGTTTTGCCGGGCGCGCGTGCGAAGGCCCTGGGGCCATTGCCAGAGCTGGTGCGAGAACTAAAGCAAAGGAGAGCGAAAGCGAGATAGAGAGATGATAGTGATTGAGCAGAAAAATGAAAAAGAGTCACTGAGTTTTATGTATTTCAATATTGATATCAAAATTTCTTAGTGTAATTATTGAAAACCTCGACTAAGACACACTAAAATACTCAGTTTTCTAAAGTTTAGAGTAGGCTCTTTACATCATCAGGCGCTTCACGAGACCCGCTGCCCCATTAGAAAGCTTCGCGCGCGACGCTACGCTACGAACTGGTGCTTCTACAGAATAACAAAATTCAGATATGTTTTATGCATCAAAATAATAGAATAAAGGCATCGAGCCTAGATTAGGCAGGGAAAAAGTCTGGGTTGGCCTTCTTGTACTCCTCCTGCTGCGAGGCCACACTCTGGTCGTCGGCCAAAACGCCCAAAGCAGAGGCAGACCCGTCAGGGCGCACTCTGTAAAAGTAGTCCGTAGACTCGTCACCAGAACCCAAAGATTTGGCCAAACCGTTGTAAGGGTAAGATCTGGGCATGGCGGGTTTTTCGGGGTTGATTTGCCAGAAGGTGATAGCGGCACCGAATCCAATGAAAAGCGAGAGGAAGATGGCATTATGCTTCAAGGCCGTCTTGTCCGAAACAAACTGGTAGTAGTCGGGCGACCACATGTCGTACAAGTCATCGTCGAGACTCAAAGGGTCGTTTTTGTTTCTTCTCAATTGCTGGAAGTCGTATGTGGCGTTGGGGTCTCTTCTCAGGGCAAATTGAGGTTCGACCTTAGGGTAGTCTGCGTATTGAGGGTTTTTGGGGTCGGTCAAGTGAATGGTGTCCCCTGTGAGATGGTCTGTGATGGTGGTTTTCGTGGTCAAAGCACGCAGGGCCATGAAAGGAGCCCGTTGCACGTTCCGCAAACCCAATCTAGTCAACATGATGTGTGTTTTTTATGTGTGGTTTGTGGAGTGGGTTTAAAAGGCCTATGGTGCGCTTTCTGCCCAATCAGTTGGGCCCAATTGTCAGTTTTCGCAACATGCACGACCCGCACCGGCATTGCCGATGAGAGCACTGTTGGATTGAAAGATGATCATAATTCGGAAATATTATTTATTCATGCAAGAAAATATATGCCAAACAATTTCAGGATAGTGAAGCAAAAAAAAAAAAAACTTATCTTTCATTTCTTTTCATTACAACTCTTTTGTTTAATTTCTATTAGCTGAAGTATCTGTTTTTGCTCCCGCGCGTTACCTTCCTTTCCTAACAAGTCAGACTTGAGCCTCGCGCAAGCTGTTGCAGTGGCCATTTTGACTTAACACTAAGAAAGGTGTTGAAAAATTTGAGCAGAGAAAATCTCTGCGCTTACGAGTGATTACTTAATCTTTATCGCTTACAGTAGGTACCCAAAGAATTAGTAATTTCCCAATGGTCTTTATTAGTATGAACGTATATAATGCATGAATCAATTCTTCTTTTGAGCGTCGCCAAACTTGAGCTCCTTCAAAGGTGACTTTTCAGAGTCGGCATATTCCAACAAGGTGTCGAATCCACCAGCATTCTCACCTGTGTACTTACCCAAGTAGCCCACACCAAGAAAGATGGGCACGAAAGCCACAAGAACAGAGAAGTTGCGGGCGTTCCAGTAGGCGTGCACTGGAGGTGGGTTCAAGTTAAAATTGTGCTTGTTGTTGAAAGGAGTGGCCTTAGTCTCTGGCTGAGCAGCATGAGACTGGAATCTTCTGGCCACACGGCTGGTACGGCTGCTGATTCTGGAGAACATTGGTGCTGTTGATGATTGTAAGCATTCATGTAAATTCTCACTTTCTAATTGGAGCGGGTTTGTGCAGGACATTCAGATTGGTGGTGCAGCGAGACTATATTATGATCAAAATGAATCCAACCAAAGTGAATAAAGAGCTATTTGTAGACCGCCCAGCCATACTACCAAAAAAGTAAAAATTGAAAATTTCTTTCTCTCAATCTTGCAAAAATTCTGATTCGATACTGTATGTCTCCACATATTGTGATTAATAGTGCTCACTGATTCTTTTACTACCTGAATTTAAATATCATATATGGTATTTCGAGTAATAGGTGAGTAAGATAAAAGCCTTTCCAAAAAATCCTCCGGCTTTCTTTTTGAAGAAAAATAAGTCAGATTAAGATGAAACTTTTTTTGAACGCTTGGTGTGACCCTTTTGCAGCCCGAAGTAGATGTGGTGACAGTAATGGAATTAGGAGAGAATGTTGAAATAAGAAAAAGCCCCCAAAAGATGGATGCAGCCAAACATCTTGATCCTTAGGACTTATTAAGCTCAAAAGCAGTTGCAATTGATAAATATAGTTCATACAATTCAGGTGCCTGGGTTCTCTCGCAGCCAGTAACTTCTCCACCACTGTCCCCCGCCTTCGCGTTCAGTATTCGCACCGCAGCTCATTACCAGCAGCTCGTTCATCACGAGCCATAAATTCTACATCGAAAATAAAAGCACACCAAAAAAAAAAAAAAAAACTCCTTGAATGTCACATTACCAAGGAAGTTCTTATAGACCCGGTGGTGACCTGTATCGGCCCAATAACCGGCAGAATTTTGACAACAAATCTGCCGGCTATGGTCAAGGCAGGCCCGGAGAAAGAGGCCCGGGCATGAGGCCACATAATACCGGAAGAATCCCACAACCAGGCCATGGTTATCGTGGGAATGGGCCCAATGATCGCAGATTTCAAGGAAATCAAAACAATCATCTCCCAAATAATCCCAACAACTCATATAGTCAGGGCTATCAGAATCAAAGAATGCCACACACTGATCCAAATCATACAGGTAATGGATATGGCGCTTATAATCACGGGAACTCAAGCTTCAATGGCAGATCAACATATAATGGAAATGGAAATGGAAATTACAAAAGCACATATGGGCCCGGTCCTCAAAATGGACAGAAGCCGTTTCAGCAAAAAAGACCTGCTGATACTTACCATCAAGCTTACCTGCAAACACAATCCGAGAGCCAGCTATGGATGGGCGACCTAGATCCACGGTGGTCAGAACAAGATATAATGGGTATCTGGGCTGAGGTCGGGAATGCTCCTATCAGTGTCAAGGTGATCCGCGACAAACAAGGTAAACCCCAATACAGTTTTGTCACATTTTCGAACCAAGAGGCCGTGGATGCAGCCTTGCAAAAAAACCGGTCGCAAGTCCCTGGATCGCTGCGTTACTTCAAGCTTAATCATGCATCTGGTGGCACACAGTCAGATACCAGGGTACAAGCAAATAGAACTAGAAATACAGCTGATTCTGCAAAGGGCCATTCAGACTACTCATTGTTTGTTGGAGATTTAGCTACAGAGGTCACAGAGCCCGAGCTCTTCGCTAGGTTCAACCAAGACTACCCTGGCGAAGTAAAGCAGGTTAAGATCATGGTAGATCTTAATACTGGAGCTTCTAAAGGGTTCGGCTTTGTGCGCTTTATATCTGTTGAAGCTCAACAAAAGGCATTGAAAACCATGAATGGTGTTGTAATTGGACAACGAGCTATTCGTCTTGGAATTGCGAATGGTGGCTCACTGGATTCTGCAGCCACATCTACGAAAAAATCCACCGAGCAGGTGCTGGGTGCTGTCCACATTGCCCAAAAGCAGCCTGCATTGACGCCATTCACCGATCCGAACAATACGACCATAACAGTAAAGGGTATCATCTCAGGAATTACGCGTGCCGAGCTAGTGGCACATTTCCTACCGTTTGGCCACATTATTTATTGTTCGATCGACTACAGTAATCATATGGCGTACGTGAAGTATTTATTTCGCGCCTCTGCAGAAAAGGCTCTTCTTTTTATGCATGGGCTAGTGATAAACGGTTCACGCTTAGTATTAAGATGGGGCCGCGATAAGATGAGCACAGAGGGCAAGCTTAGGTTTGCTCCTGCAAGCAAAGGAGTGGCGTATAATGGTGCAGAGAAACCCCCAAATGTCTATGGGTCATTACCCAATAATGTTGTTTTTGAAGACCTCAACCAGGTTCAAATTAATGAGCTCAACTTTACTACAGAACTTCATTATTGGTCAGCGATTGAGTTAAATGAGGCCAATGAGCAAAAACTTCGGACTCGTCAAAATTACTTAGATCAAGCGTTTTAATTCATCTGGTGTACTTGCTCTGTGTCACCCGGGCAGTTTTGGTTTAAATCCGTGTCATTATCATAACTGATCCCGCAATAGGGACAATAGTGAAAGGTTTCACGCGCATGTTGAATCAACGGTTTCAACTTGTCTTCCAACTTATTCAAATCTTCCACGTGATTTGAAACATCGGCTTGACTTGTTTCCCTCGGTTCAGTACCTCTTTCTCCAAACAACGCTGTGCGTTTATAGTTGTTATTACTCTTGAAGGTGACATATTCTCTCCACAATGGATTTACATTTTCGAGAGAAAGAGCGCCCTTCTCTAGGTCAAGATCTTCTCCAGATGCCTGAAAACAATATTTCTGTAGTTTAGTGATCATGAGCTTTTGGTGCCTCTCTGTGTGCTTGTTCTTGACAGCATCCGTAAAATTTGACGCAGACTCGGAAGATATTTCTGAGGCTATTTTGGGTTTGAAAGTGGCCATTCCAACTCCACCTCGCGTAGGTTTGGCACGGATGGGTAAAGGCTCCGAAAGCGCATTGCTGCTCTTGGATGAACCAATGGTTTGGCCAGGCTTGTAACCCATTCTTTCCATGATCTTGTAGCCAATAGAGTTTTCATCAATGATCGATTGATTCAAGCTTGCCTTCTGATTGAAAGCTGAAAATTTATTATTTGCACCCAACCCATAGCGAGGAGAATCTCCCTCATCATCTGAGTCGTTAATACCGAGGTCGAGAGTGTTTGGTTGTTCCTCCAGGTCCAGAAAGTTGTTTCCCGTAGATTGTGGGGACGACTTCACAGGGGAGGAAGCGACGTTTGGTAATTTTTCGTCATGGTCCTGTTTTTCACATATTGAAGCTGGCGGTTTGAACTTTTTTGGAGGCGGTGGGGCGGATTCAGGCTCGGAATCAGACGAGCCATCGAATACATTTTTCATCCAGGAGAGTAATGGTGTCTAGCTGAGCTGGCCCTGAAAGTTGTGGGGCCTAAATGCAGCGGCGCGGCATGGATAGGGCCAAGAACGACGACAGCCAGTATGTTAAATAAACCTCAGATAGTCTTCCGCAAAAGGAGATTCACTCTTTATGAATTAAGTACCCGATTTCCTAATGAGCAATAAAAGCGGTATTTCTTTAAACCCAATAAAAATTAAAACTACTGGCAATTTTTTACAAAACTATAAGACCTTCTCATTGTTTCCCAGTGTCATGCTAAATGTTCCAGGGCCAACTCCGGTGCGCGGGCCCAGACGCTAGGGCGAGGATGTTTTTCTCGCATGCGAAGCGAAAAAGTCGGTTTCACGACAAGCACCTAGACCTTGCTACATGGGAAGCATGTTTCCCCACAAGAAAGAACAGTCATTCATTTCGACACCGGTATCGCGTGTAGGCTCTTCCACGCGATTGAGCCAATTTGCTGGGCCTAATG
This sequence comes from Metschnikowia peoriensis, assembly GCA_030573015.1. Taxonomy (NCBI): domain Eukaryota; kingdom Fungi; phylum Ascomycota; class Pichiomycetes; order Serinales; family Metschnikowiaceae; genus Metschnikowia; species Metschnikowia peoriensis. The sequence goes on along the minus strand of JAJMCO010000012.1, from coordinate 107,458 downwards.
GGTCCCGCCCTGCCTCACGACCGGCAACTCCCGGTGCGTACGTGACAAGCTCACTTAATCCAGCCCGGAATCTTCCTGTGACATCCCAAAGTATTCGGCTGAAACTCAAAACACCCGAGGAGCTCTCGCAATTTGAGAAAATTCCCGTTGTGGAGCATCTCCGAAAGTTTGAGACGACGTTTACGGATTTATCGCAATCTATCACTTCTTTTAAAGACAAGGATATAGTCTCCGAAGTGACCAGTCTAATAGGAATCAACAACGAGATTTCCCACGGGCTCGGTCTCCTAGAATCCCATCACAACTTGGGAACCGAAATACAAACCCTCACTAAAGTCAACGAGGATTTGGACTCGCACGCAAAGAAAGTGTTGAAAGAGCTAATATCGTGTCGCTCCAAGCTAAGAAGCCTTCCCAAACCACCCGCATCCCGCGGAAATGCCCAACAATTGAATAAAGTCGACGTTCAGGCTATCCTTGATTATGCCATGAAACTAGCCAAGTTTTCAAAGGCCCCTGCCACGGTTCTGTCGCAGTTTATACATCCTAATAATTATATCTGGCCTGCTGAGGATGCTTTGCGAAGAGGAACGTTGGCCATGGCATCTATAAAGCCAAATGAGATTATTCAGGCGGAAATTGGCACACTGGAAGGTCCCGTAGATCATGAAAATCTGGCCGTGGCTTCAGACCTGGACGTCGAAATGGAGGATGTGGCAGGCCCAGTACCTGTACAAGAAAATGGCCCAAGTATAACATCGAGTGCCCACACCAACGGGTCAGCATCCCAACCTGCGCAAGAATCAGCCGGTAAACCTGCAACAGCTACTCTTGACTTGGATCTATTCGATCCTGAGGATGAAGATGATGATTCGGATTAAAACTTTTATAACTAGATACAAGATATGAGCTTGGAAACGTATATATACATACATGTACAGGCCGCCCAGTAAGTCTATTAGTGCGGTGGCTGATTGTATTAGTTGTCCTTCTTCTTGGCATCCTTGGAATGGTCACCAAATAATTCTCTTGGGTGTGAGAAGGTCTTAGAAGTCCACTGTTTGCTCAATTCCCAGTCCAACTCTAACTGCTTCGAGTAAAGTTGGCCGGACTCGAGATGGTCTTTCACCAAGTCAGCCAAACCCGAGATGAACTCCTCGTTGTCGTTCAAAGAAGAGGCTCTTTTGATCATATGTGGGTTTTTGACCTCCTCTTGCAATTCAATGTCCAACTCGTGCAAGGTTTCAATGTGGTCAGAGGTGAAAGCAATAGGCACCAACACCATACCCTTGATGTTCTCACTCAACTCCAACTTCATCACCACCTTGTCGGTCTGAGCACCCAACCAAGGCTTAGGACCGACCTTCGATTGCCATACCAATCTGTAAGGGTTGCTGAAGTTCAACTTCTCCATCACAGCATAAACAGAGGCAGCAACCTCAGCAGGGTACGAGTCACCACGGTTGACAATTTGCATGGGCAAAGAGTGGGCAGAAAACAAAATGACTACCTTGTCTCTATCCTCCTCCGGGAATTCGTTGATCTTTTCCTGAATGAGCTTGGCAAATGGGTTCACCAAACACTTGTCCTTGGGCCATCTGTCAATCATCGACCATTTGATCGATCTCTCTGGGTCCACGATTTGTGTTTGACGCCACAATTCGTGCATCGACGAAGAGGAGGTAGAGGCCGACCATTGTGGGTATTGCGAGAATGCAACGGCACGCGTGACACCATCCTTCTTCATTTGCTCCAACATATCCTCAGTCAATGGCTTGGCGTATCTAAATGCCACATATGGTTTGTGAGGAGCGGTCTCAGGGCTGATCTCATCCAATCTCTTACAAACCTTCTCCGATTGGTACTCGGACCAGTATCTGATGGGTGAACCTCCACCGATTTCATCGTACTTCTCGGCCACAGAACCGGTTCTTTGGCGGGCAATAAATTTGGCGGTGAAGCTCTGGAAGGGGCCCAAGGGGATCAAGTCTTTATCGGAGAAAAGTCTATTGAGAAAATCGTAGGTTTCGGAACTTTTGTTGGGACCTCCCATATTCATGAAAACCACACCAGTGGGCGACTTGGTGGTCTCCGTGGAGTAGCTTCTGAGCATGTTATTCATGCGAATCGATCTACTAGACAGAGTTTTGATGGCACGAAACATCATTTTATGTGAGATAGTGATGACTTAAAGTTTTTTTTTTTTAAGAAAAATGCAATTATTTTTATGCGTTCAAGCAGGCTGTTGTGAAAGAAGTGGTTTTTTTTTTTTTTCATAGGAAGATATTCTTACGAAGTGCGGGCAAGATATATAGGGAATACGCGGTAGCAAGGTTCCCCATGACGCATGGCGCTCTTACATATACGGCATGGGCTGGAACCATGCGCCACGAATAATGAGGCAGAATGTCTTATGTCAGGCCTAAGAGGACAAAAAAAATAGGGTATTTAATTTCAAGAAACTAGATTCAGGCCTTAGTGACAGACTTTTATTTTTTCAAATAAAAATCAAGATCATAAATTTATTACAGATATAATTCTAGTCCTTCACAAATCCGACAGATCTAAACGTTTTGGATTGATGAGTTATTGTGCGTGGCTTCATAACTCCGGTGCCGGATCTAGACCTGCGGGTTGTAGCGAATAACGTCAACTCATGTAAGCAGCATGCCACAGATCTGTGCAAAGAAAAGAATCGTGGAAATAATAAAAAATAAAATTATATCAATGTACAAAAATGCTCGGTCAAGATATTACTAATCCAGCTTTGATTTATTTTTCTGAACTTCCTCCTTTTTCGCTTGGAAAATCTCATTGATTTCGTTTGTGAAATTACTGTAAGCATCTTTCAAACCATCCATATCATCACCAAAAGATCCTCTGCGGCCACGGAATGATTTCCAAGCTTCTGAAATCTCCTTCATCTCTTCTTCAAAGTCCTCCTTAGTAGCACCTTCTAAAACATCGATAGGAGGCACCCCAAGAACGACAGAATCGTATCTCTCGGATAAGGCCTTTTCGACCGCTTGGGTTACCCTCTGCGATTCGTGTCTATTCAAGCTGGGCTTTACAACAACTGGTGTCTGTTGTGGAAATCTTGACCTACAGAAAGCTTCGGCTTTCTTCTTGTATGGACCCTTAAACACAGCCAAAGTAGCGAGGATGCCCACAGGGATATAGAAGTAAACGGTTGACCAACAGTGGAGCGACCTTCCAAAGTCCAAAATGACAAATGGCTGACAGACAAAACCAAATGTCAATTGGGTGACAACAAAGCAAACAATGTCATAAATTATCTTCGAAGGCTTGGGTGTTTTACCATCAGCTTCCAAGAACATTGGGCGGAAGTTTCTGCGATAAATCTTTCCGATAGTTTGAATGAATGCTCCCAATACGAAGGTCAAGTAGTAACCTGGTCTCGTTCCGTGCCAAAATGCACTTGTAGCAAACGTGAATAAAGTACTCTTGAAGCCTGGTTTCTTGCCTGGTCTTGCAATTCTGGTGTAGACATAATGCTTCAACCATTTGTTGGTATTCATGTTCCATACTTCAAGGCACGTGTGAACATTCTGACTGATTTCAAACTTCCAAGGATCAATATTTTGCACTCTGTTCCATTTGAAAGTTTGTGTTTTCTCGTCGTAGCCATTGTACCCAATACCACACAAGATACACGCGCCCTCTGCAATTTGCCAGATGGTATAGTATTTGAGTCTGTGTGAAATTCCAAGTACCCACAAATAGAAAATTCTATAGAGAAAGCCATGGTCAGTGACAAACTCTTTGCTGAACACATAATTCAATGAAACAAATTTGGGAGCCTGTAAATACAATCCTGCCCAGAAAAAGCCCTGCAATGTTTTGCTGAGTGCTTGAAGACCACTCTTTGGGATTCTCCGCTTCCGTTTTCCGGGTCTCTTCTGGTCGGGCACGTCATCAAATAGCGAGCCATGGATGAATTTGTCATAATCAATATAATCAAACGCAGGCCCCGTCAACAACGATGGATAGAAAAAGACGTAACCAAAGTACGGGAGAAGGTTGGGATGTTTCTTGATGGCTCGCGATTGCGTATATTCAGAAGGAGCCGCCCTTTGCTTGCCGTCATGCACATTCCATCCAAAAGCCGACAATTTCATGACCATAACCATTTGTGCCCCTGTGATATCTATGACAGTATTATCATAAGTATTAAAGAATTGCGTACTGAAGTGGCTATAAGCTAAGTGTGTCATCAAGAACAAGAAATTCACCCATGGCATCAGATTCGTCCGCAAGTAACGAGTAATGAAATAGCACCCTGAACTAGAGAACAAGATTGTGTATAAGCCGGAACGAAGGTTTAAAATTCCAAAAATGTAGAAAGCAGAGACACTAATCACGTAAGTATTCTTCAAAGTGTAGCGTTGGTCAGGCAATCTCTTAAACACCCAACTGAAAGGAAACGACAAAAGCGTGCATAAAAGCACTTTGAAGCTTGCTTCATCCATTCCAGCTGCCGCCAGGATTGCCGAAATCCCCTCTTGCAATTTCTGAATCATGCTATGAAAGGCGAATTAGCAGATGAAGCAATTCCCCAGGAAATTGAAAGATGTTGGTATATTCGCGCAACGAGCAATGGGCCCGCAATCGGGTTGTACAATTTGGCATGTGCAATCATGACCTCGTGAGGCAGCTCTTGGTGCAAATTAATTTAAGTTTGCTTGGCCAACTTTTTGTCTAATTACTTTTGGGTTTCTGCCTTTGAATTTTGATTAATCTGATATATGTAATGAGGTATGGTATCAATAAACATTAGTTACTTTTTTTTTTTCCTGGTTTCTTTCTTTTTTTTTTTTTTTGTTCTCAATTTTCAATCTCTGGCCAGCACCATCTTGAAGCCTTCTTCCAAAGCCTGAGTAATATTTTCATTTTTATAAGGAATTGTGTTCAAAACAAATGCGACGTCATTCCACTCCATTTCAGACTGGCACTTTGTCAATCTTACTAATAGTTTGTCGGCCAATTGTTTCTGATGCCTCTCCTTTTCAATGAAGCCCACTAGGAACTTCACAATTCTCTTCATGGGCTCCTTTTCAAGCGTGGGGTCATTAGAAAGACCACTGAAAATATCAATGAACCCATTATAAATCGCATTGTCCTTGGTCGCCAACTCGGTGAAGAATAGTTTACACATGTCACTGATTCCTTGATCAGGATTCTCTAAGCATTTTGCCATGGATGAAAGTTGACCTTTCACCTTTACTTGACCGGCCAAAATCAAAAATGTCACAGTCATGAGACATGTTCTTTGCACCATTATATTTTCGTCGGTAAGACGGCGGTAGAGGAAATCTGTGTTCTCGTCAACTAGATTATTAAAGCAAACTGCCATATCACCAAGACCCAAAACACAGTTTGATCTAATAATCGGGTCAGGGGACTTTTCCATGATTGTGATAAGAAGGGGCAAGTTGTCCTCACAAAATTTCGAGGAGACACACATGAGTTTTGCCATACAAAGGACGGCTGATCTTTGAAGTCGCTCGTCAGGAAATTCTTGGTTATTCGAACAAATTTCTTTTGCTAGCAAGCCAAATCGCTTTAAAATCGACTGATCACCGTATAACAACTCCGCTTCCTTAATAAATACAACCGCATCAGTAAAGTCATCTTCTGAAGATCCTCCAATCATTTCTAATTCGTTTTTTCCTTCCTCATCATCATCTCCGGTTTTTTTCCCTTCAGAGTCATGCTTCAATTTCTTGAATTGCGTTTCAAGCTTTTCGAGATGCTCAATTGTTTTAATAGCAATATGGCCAGCTAGAAAGAGCAACTGCGAAAGGGCGATTGTTTGGTTTTGGCCTGGAGGAAGCTCCTGGAAAACCTGCTTTGCTTTCAAGCTTAATGCTGCCGAACATACTTCTTCCGGGTTGGGGGAAATTTTAAAGATAGCAGTTAGCGACTGTTCTGCGACACCGTACCACTCAGTCTTCTCTGTAAAGAGAACCAAAACCTCAGCCAACCCATTGACAACCTCTTCTTCCTCAGGAAACTTGTTCTTCTCCCCTATTTTTTGCTTCAGGGAGACAATCTTCAGAATTGTTGCACACGTATACTTACATAGTAACATGTCGTTTTGTCCAATATCGCCTAACCCCACACGAATAAGTGATTCCATTCCCATTTGAACGATCTTCGATTCAGCTGCCGCTAACATACCTAGAATCTGGATTGCGCCGTGTGTGAATTCCTCAGAGTAATCCTCATCATTACTACCAGCTTTGCTATAAATAAGCCATAAAACCTTGATAATTTCAGGGTGGATTAGCTTTGCGGAGTACATAAGACACAAAAGTTTCTCCAAGGAAGCCAAATCAGCAACAGAGGCTGATATCGTCAAGCTTATCAAGTTTTTAGCAAAAAGCACCGCGGATTGAGAGGCTGTAGCATTTTGAGGGGCCGTCAAAAAGAGCTCTTTGTAACAGTCAACAAGATGCGATGAAATAGACTTTCCTTCGTCCGAAGAACCTTTCATCCATACAAGGTGCAACATACGACGGATACCTTGTGACGCATTCTTAACGGCTAACGCATCTGCGAGGACTAAAAAGTCCATCGACTCTAATACTTCATTTCTATTTCTGGAAAAAAGAAGGTTCGCGGCGATAGATGTACCTTTTTGCACAGCACGAATAAATTCCAAAGCATCCTCGTAATATTGTACAGTGAGCTTGGCTTTAATTATAACAGCTGGCTCAGGAAGCAGATCTGCTTCTTCTCTGATTGAATGGTTGAACTCGTCTGGGTCGATTTCTGACCCAGAATCAGAACTCAAATCATCAGCTTGGTTCTTCAAGTGTTCATTCTCCTCGTGGTCAATCTCCATATCACTTTCATTTTGCTTATCTTCTTCTGAAGCCAGTGCCTTCTTCTTAGGCGAGAGATCGGGCAAAATACTCTCGAGCTCCTTTTCTGCATCTTTAAGTCGAGCTTCCCAAACATCATAGTCCAACTGAGTACCATGCACAGCAGAGAATGGATGGGACATGAGTAGTTTATACATCAATTTGATTGCATTCCGGCGGACCAATGTGCTTTTGTCTCCCAAAGAACGTACTGCTATCAACATAACTGAATGTCTTCTCTTGGGAATTTTGATAGGCAAAGAGCAGATCTTGCTCATAGCCTGTATTGCTTTTGTTCTGACATAAGGATTCTGATCAAGAAATCTCTCCTCAAGTAAATTTAAGAGCCCGTTAATCTGCAGAGCGCTATTTGCAGAGAGATCGTCCGTAATTTCCAATGCATCGGTTTCCGATTTCAAGATATCAATTACGATATTTCCACAGGTTTCGACAACAGAACATCTTAAGGACTGATTGCTGTTGTCAAGTAACTGAGATGTGGAAGACATTTGTTTGAGAATTAAGCGTGGGCTCAATTCAGAAAGTTTAATGAGGAATTCAGAGATGGATTTTGGGCCGTTAGAGTCATTGGCGTTGAACTCAAGCAGGCTGATTTCTCTCAATAAGTCTTCAGTAAGTGCAATGTGTTCGTACTTTGTATTGAGGAAATGCAAAAGCTCGGCCATGTATGTGGATAAGTGCACATAGTAGTTTAATGCTTGTAACATAGAGTTCTGTATGACTGACCCCAACGAGTGATGTACCACTGCCATGCTAATGTTCTTGAACATCAAGATCTTAATGGATGCGACTTTCATGCGGTCGGGATGTTCCATCAAATGGAAAATTGGACGCATGAACATTTCAAGGAATTGAACACGTTCAGGAGTGGTCACGAAAACTTTTGCGAGAGGAACATGTAAAACAGATGTGATTGCCTCCAAAATATCCTCAACTTGTTGGCAGTTTGACGTCCATTTCTCCAGCGTTTGCCTCTGCTTTAGAGTACCTGTGCTACTTGGAAAGTCTTCTTTGCCAAGAAAGCTGATCAAAACAAACATCAAGTAACCATACCTTTCTAATTCTGCTTTAACCTGGTCAAGACTATCGTTAAAGTCCGCCTGCTCCAAAATCGTTTTCCCCTGTTGGCTGCACGAAATAAATGAAGAGCAAATCAAGTACACAAGTTGACGTTTATGTGAGTACGAAAGGTGATTGTACCCGTGTGTCATTTCTATGAGATCCTCAAGGAGATCTGGGTTGTTGCAGATTGCCTCTGTGGAATGAGCCAAAGAGCTGGTGACAGAGTTAAGTTTCGTCTCAAACCCTTGGGAGTTATACGAGTAATCATTGTCCACATCAAACGCATTATAGAAAGTAAGAAGGTTGAAATCCATTTCTTGTTTCTTGATATTTTTTTATCTCCTTTCTTTGGTAGATCAAGCGTCACGGGAAGTCTTGAATTTATTTCTTTGGACAAACCTTTCTTGTAATTGCTATACCAACTTTTTTTCTAAAAAGAGTATTTCTTGAAAATTGGGGTTTCGGATGTCAAAAGAGAAAAAAAAAAAAAAATTAGCTTGTTGTCTGGCTTGTGTTTTGTTTTTGTTCTATTCTGCTCGGATTCTCGAGATCTGTGTAGATGTCGTGTAAACAAATCAAACAGACCGCGACCTGCAAAACTTGCGGAAACAATGAAAACCACGTGCCGCCAAAGACGTAAAAACATGCAACAACATGAGAAAATAAAAAAAAAAATCGTTATGTTAAATCTATACCCTAAGCATACCCAGATTTAGGATTCAATCTTTCAACCTTGCGTAGCCCTTAACGACGGCCTTGGAGGTGCCTATGCGTTCTTCCTCCAAGACACCAAGTAGATCCTTTGATGAAATCATATTTCCGGTTCTGATTTCTCTATACCGCAATCCATTATCTCCCCGAGAAGCTATAAGCGAGCTTTGTTTTGAGTTTGAGTCCTTGTTGCCGTTGCTCTTAGCTTCGTCACCTGCATTACCTGCACCAGATGTCATCCATGAATACTTCTTGCGCGAAGGATTCATGGTCATCATGGCAGCGGTTGCATTTGCGGCTCTATGTAAGGTCTCCTCTGCGCCAGCTTTGTTTGCTGAATCTGGAGCTACTTCATCGCCTTTCTCAAGACCCAAAAGAGCCCTTTTCGCAACTCTTCGTTCCTCGGATTCCTTCTGCTTGAGGGCCAAGTTCCTGAGCTCTTTCGACACTTCAGAACGCTGAGACGGAGGAGTTGTCTTTTGCTTGGCTGAAGAAGATTTACCCTTCAAGTTGAAAGCCGGAATTCCCCGTCTTCGGTGCTTGGCCAATGCCACAGTTTTGGTTATGATGTTGGAGATCCACTCCTTGCAGGCAGCTGACATGAATTCTAACATTTCCGGGTCAACCATGAAATTCTGTACAACACCATTCTCGCGCGCCGTCTTATTCATGAAAAGCGCCACGTGGTATGGATGTAGAAACGCATTCAACTGGCCATAAGTTTGTCTCTGTCTGTTTGCCAACTGTTGTTGGTGAAGGTTGAGCGCACTTCTGTTGTAATTTGTTGAAAGTAACTCCTCTTCACGCTGGATGTCTACACCTGCGGAAGCAAGCGCGTCATTGAGTTTCGATGGATCCTCGAGTTTATCCTTGTCTTGAGCGTTAGGAGCTGTGTTGTAGTTCGCACCTATACTCGCGCCACCAGGCGCCATGGGCGATGGGAAACTACGCTTCGGATCAAATCTAATGCCTGGTTTAAACCCCGCCGGTGAACCAACTGCATTGTTTTGCGGTGGGCGGTATTGGTTAGGAAAAGATCCCGCCGGCGTTTTTTGGTATGGATATGTAGCTGAAAGAGTCAGTTGTGGCTGTGAATGGTAGAGAGGTGAGGGTCCCGGTGTTCCGTTCAAGTGCGCCGGCAATCCCTGTTCCGGTAACTTCCCGGTGGAATTTGTCCGCGATAGATTCGAGGGCGTGGGCGTGTATTGACCTGCGCTGGATCCATTATTGAGCAAATTTGGTGCTGGTGAGCCTGTGTTTATCTGCTCGCCTTGACCCGGGTTATACGCGAGTCTCGAAGATGTGGCGGCAGGAGTTGCTGGGCCCGAGTTCGCCACTGTGGGTGCATTTCCTGCAACGTTGCTTGTTGTGGAAGCGGGTTTATCTGAAAGAAAATCAGGTAATTCTATCTCTCCGGTAGTATCGAGCGGGAAGTCCGCACCCGAGTAATCACTCTTTGTTTCAAATGGAAGTGGCGCAAAGAGGTTGTCTAGAGTGGGGTCGTCGTGCACAAACTCAGATTTGACCCGCTTCTCGTCGCCAGTTGTGTTGGCCGAGTCCTCAAGAGGGCGCTTGTTTGGGTTTTGCGCCTCGGAATTAGTCCCGCTATTTGAAGCCATAGCTTTGTGTATGCGTTATTTTAGGGGGATTATTTGATGACACGTTCGTAAAAATAACAGTGTATACGATTATTGATTATGGTTTCTGGCAACGTGTGAATTGGAATTGTCGTTCCCTTTCCTAAGTTCCTGGCATGCTCAGAATGTTACCAGTGGGGCGTGCGAACCACGATAAACAACAAGCGAGCAGCGAGCATGGCCTGGGGGCCGTCACTACAGCCGCAAGTAAAATCCAAATCTGGGAGTTGTCAAGAATAAAAAAATTAAAAAAAAAGATGAAAAATTGTAGTTTTAGATAATCAATTAAAAACACTTTCTCGACAAAGTTTGTTTTTCTTCAATGACTTGATTCTTGGACACTGTCTTTCTCCTCCTCGGGCAATGGTTTTCTGGTTGCAAAAGAGACAGGCAGGATCCTTGACCCTTCACACCATTTCTTTTGCAAACGAGAATAATATCCAGGCAGTGTAAAAATTAGCGAAGTCAATAATCCACATTTTCTTACTATCAAACCTTACAAAGAAAAAAAGAAAATATCCATGGGCGTATGAAAGCTATAATGGTCCGCAAATAACAATCTGTCTTTTCTCAAAGCAGACTTCTCCACGATTCCAAGAAATCGTTATTATTTTAGATAAAGTATTGCAACAATAATTTCATATCGATGAAGTTTGTTTTACTCTTGCAAAGATGGAAAAAAAGAAGGCATGACTTGCAATTGAAAACTCTAATTTCGAAATGTGCATTCACAACAATTTCCATCAATCAACGGTGGTTTCTCTGGCCAATTCTCGCGGTCGATCTCCTACACAGTCCAGTCGAACTGACTTCGATGCTCATCTCACAAAAAAAGAATTCAGTTTATTAAACAACCCCAACCATGTCTGCACCAAAACTCATAAACTTTGAAGGGCAAAGAAACTTCAGATTTCGGTTGGTCCTTGCCACTTTGGCTGGTACACATATTCGTATTTCGAAAATCCGTTCGAATGACATGAACCCTGGTCTCAGAGACCACGAAGTCTCATTTTTGCGTCTTTTGGAGGCAGTAACCAACGGCTCCCATATTGAAATCTCGTACACTGGTACAACCGTGATTTATAGGCCCGGTATCATTATTGGTGGTCAGTTGACGCATACTTGTTCTGGCAACAAGCCCATTGGTTACTTCTTGGAGCCTTTGCTCTACCTTGCGCCTTTCCTGAAGAAAAAATTCTCTGTGATTCTTAAAGGTTTGACCTCTTCTGAAAGAACCAAGGATGCTGGAATCGAGGCCATTAAGTGGGGACTTATCCCAGTGATGGAGAAGTTTGGCGTCCGTGAGGTAGAATTGCACATCTTAAAAAGAGGATGTCCACCTTTGGGCGGAGGAGAAGTTCACTTCATTTGCAACTCCCTTATCGCCCAGCCACTTACAATCCATGCTCTTGACACCCCAAAAATGTCTGCAATCAGAGGTGTGGCTTTCTGTGCCAGAGTATCTCCTTCAATAGTCAACAGAATCATTGATAGTGCCAGAGCTGTTTTCAAGCCCACCGGTATCGAGGTCAACATTACCGCAGATGTATGGCGTGGTGAGAACTCTGGAAAGTCCCCAGGTTTTGGTGTGACGTTGGTTGCTGAATCAAAGAAGGGCTGGAGAATCTTTGCAGAGGGAAATGGTGCTGCCGGATCTCTACCTGAAGACTTGGGAGAAATGGTCGCATACCAGCTTCTTGACGAGCTTGTCAAATCCAGTTGCTTTGGAAGAAACCAACTCAAACTCGCTTTGGCTTATATGGCCATTGGAAAGGAGGATCTCGGAAGATTGAAGATTCATAAAGATCAAATAGATGAGTCCTTTGTTTGGACGTTAAGGGACATCAAACTGATCTTCGGAACCGAGGCTTTTTTGAAGGACGATGCCGAGGATCTCCAGGAAGACTACATGACTGTTTCCATCAAAGGAGCTGGCTTCACTAGTGCCTCTAAGAAAATCGCATAAATTTTGTATATTAATTAATAAAACACATGTTTTTTTACTTGCATTGTTATTGCGGTCGTGCTACCAGAACGAACACCATCCGATATAATGCTGACAAAGATTCTCCACACTAGTGGCTTGCTGGATCAATTTATCGACCTGAGTAGGTATATCCAAACCCTTCAACCTCTTAATATCGTTTCCAGTGAGCTTATCCGTAATTCTTTTAAGCACAAGGGCGGCTCTAGCATTTCTCACCTCGAGCGCATTTTGTTTGTACTGTCTTTGTGCTTCCTCCTCATCAATTTCCCCCCTTTTGAGTAACTCACTAGTATTGTGTTGCTGAATTTTGATTCCGGTAGCCTCCGCAAGTACCTTTGGTGGGAAATCGAATCCCCAGTTGATTAAAGGATCGTATGCAAAAGCCTCCAAAATTGCCATCAAGGATTCCTTATTTGCTCTTAGAACCCTCATAACATGCTCACATGTGATTCTGAAAGAACCCTCGATTCCACTAACCTCCATTGCATAGTTAAGCATTCGAGTGAGTCTGAAAGGAACCTTCTCTGGATACTTTTCACGCAAAATCGCAGCCTCGAAACAATCACCGAAGTCAATATGAACAACTTTTCCTGTAAACCTATCAAGCATCAAATTTGAAGGATGTCTGTCACCTAATCCCAAGATATAACCGGTCATAGACATGACGGCCAAAGATCTAGTGTAGGTAGTTCTTCTGTCAAGCCAAGCCTCTGAAGATTTGGACTTGAGCCATAAGACCTTGTATAAATCCTGACCCCTTGTGTTATCCAAAGCACCAGTGAACACCTCAACTTTCTGCAAAATTGTCAAGATATCATAGTCTGGCGCCATTTGTAACATGATTCGATGTTCGATGTTGAGCAAGATTTTTCTAGATTCTCTGTATTCCCGGATAAGAACATGGAAAGTGTCACTATTAGGCACCCATCCCAACAAACCGACCTTTGGTGAGAGAGGAATGGCCGGAAATTGCTGAATATCTAAATGTCTCTTGAAACACTCAGTATCGTTAAGAAGAAGTGTGTTCACCAATCCGAATAACTGCATGACTAAATTATCCTGCCGAATGTCTTCGTGTCCTTTAAGAACATATTGGTAGTCTTTGCCATCACTACCTTTACAGACTAATTTTCTGGGTCTCTGTTTAGAAGAAATCACAGTAAATGTGGGCTCAAACTTCATGATGCGAACGATAGGTTTGCCGGCGTGATATGTTCCCGGCGCCGCCAATTCCAAATTATAAGCCTCCTCCAATTTGGGCGAAACAAACAGCAACTCCAAACTCTGTAATTGAGGCAATTGCCTGCTGATCCTTCTGAAAACATTGTAGTAAACATCCCAGGCTTGGTTCAAGTTTGTAATATCCTTTGTACGACGATAGTTAAGGACCCATTCGTAAGCATCGGCTAACTCTCTGCCAAAAGCATTGTTAAAAGAAGCCTCTCTCATTGTTTCGGGTCCCTTTTTAAGCATTTTATGAAGTGGGTCAAGAACTTCAAACATCTTTTCAGTATTATGCTCACCATAGAATAGACGTGACGCATCATCCAAACCCTCGTACCATTGCTCGAGCCATAATACTGCAACACGAATGAGCTCATGACTTACAAGTTCCGACTGTTCCACTAATGTTGCTGAATGTGTTCTCATTTTGTCAATAATCGAAAGCGCGGCTTTCTTTCTACTGACGGATTCTGAAGTCACTGCAACCGCCAAAGGATAGACTAAAGCTTGAGGGTGCGCTTTACCGAGATCTGTGAGTAATCCAAGTAATGACCGGCTGACAATTTGGTTTGGTTGGTGTATACGGGAAATTAATTGTGGGACAATTTGTAACCAGTTATCGATTTTCACCATGTTGAATCCATCCGCCATTGCTTGCGCTGCTTCAGGGATACCACCAAATTTGAACCATAAAGCAAGTAAACGCAACGTGTCTTGCAAAGAGTTCGAACTTGATAAGGCAATAGAATGGAAAAACCCTTGGATCGAAGGAATGACATGCCTCTGTACCACCTCGACCGAGATCATCTGCAGTTGTTGGATTTGGTTGTCCCGGAAGTCACTCTGCTCCAACACATTCGAAGATTTCCTACCGCTTGCCAGTGAATAAAGGGAAATCACTTCAAAATTAGCCAACGCCCAATTATGCCAAGCCTTATACCATTTACTGTCGAAATGTGTCGCCAAAAGGAAGGCACCAAGAATAATTTCGGAGGTTTCGGTTCGCCAATTATTATTCAAGACAATCTGCCATTCACCTTGCTTCAAAAAACATCTTGCAAGAAGCTTGGTGTATTCCTCGACATGCTTGGGAATTCCAGGGCCATCTATTGGCACAGGTTGGGTGATTAAGTCATTTGGATTCAAGCCAAGATCTTGGGACATACGCGTCGTAAAGTCGACCAAATGTCTAAGAGCTTCTTTCCCTTGACCCTTGGCCCACATATACTTTAACTGTGCATAGACAACCTGAGGAGGGGCCCTAGAAGACGAATCTGATGATCCTCCCTCCAATAAATTGTTAAGCGAGTTTTCAGCAAGATTGAATCTTCCTGATTTACGACAAAGGTTGGCGAATTTAATCCACATTTCCATATCTTGTTTTGGTTTGATCACAAGGGCTCTCACCTTCAACATTCTCTGCCAAATGTCAACGTTTCTCTGACAGCCTAGAAGTCTAGTGTTCCAAGTTTTGCGCATCAAGGCACGCTTCTCTGAGCCCTGGGGTAAGCACTTGTATTTGATGATTTCTTCCAACTCAGCCAACATTTGCACCCGCACAACGACACCATAAGCTCTGTTGTAACTCTCGCTAACCAAAGCAGTTATTTCAGTCACAAGTAAGTCCCTTGCATTAAGAATGTGATTTGATGCTTCTTCGAAATTATTTCTGTGTAGACTCAAGATAGCACTAAAGAATGCTTTATCTGGGGATTCCAGCTTCATCACCTTAATATAAGCATCCATTCTATCCCATTGACCTAAGCCCCAAGCTGCTGCTGCTGCCAATGGTGCAACATTACGCTTGATATCACTTGTTGATGAAGTCCACTTGTTCTGTGCAAGCTCGGATAATTGTTCCCACTCTCCAAGCGCGTGCAAAGATCTCATTTTACCCATGATTACCTCCATGTTGTCAGGTTCAAGCTTTTCTCTCTCATTATAAGCTTTAAGAGCGTCGTCCCATCTTTGTAACTTCTCATGCCATGTTTCCTTAAGTTGAAGGTCGTGATGCAATTGTGCGTGTTTTAAAATACCAACAGCTGCGTCTGATTGCTGTAACTGATTATTAATACTAATCAAAGACTCGATCGTCGGAGTGGTGGGTTCTTCGTAGAACTCCAACTCTTTGTAGTGCAATGCCTTTGCGTAAGCGTGACACCTCTGTGCATATTGACCTAATGTAGTGATAGCAATCGGCAAAGATTTGTCATCGTGCTCCATAAACTCAGCCAAATTCAACAAGATTTGATGGATTTCAGGTGGATTGTTGGGCGCCGACAATGCAATACACAAAGACTCAATAAGTTCCTCTTGGTGCTGCGAATACAATTCACTCCAACATGATGCAAAACTCGAATTAAACAAATCTTTTGCGAGCGGATGATAATCAGAAGCAAGACCAGCACAGGCCCTTATCGCATGTGAAGGGCTTTGCTTAAGGAGTTCTTTACTCAAGCGGCCAATCCACTCCTGCCAATCTTCCTTCGTGTTGTTTCTTTGGGATGAGTCCCAAGCGGCTTTCAACGCAGCCTGGTTCACGGGTAATTTCTTAGATGGCATGTCAATATCCGGTACATCAAAATGAGTAATGTGCATATCATAGTCATTGTAGATATTGAGATTTGTTGGTGGTGGATCACCATTCAATAATTTCGAGACCAACAGATCAAAAAGAGCGGAGTGCAATTTCTGTTTGATTAAAACCTTTTTAACCACAGGAATAAACACAATGAATTCCTGGCCCATACTCAAAGCTAAACAACAGAAAGTGTTGATCGCAGCAAGCGAAAGCTCCTCGTCATTTTGTCTCAACACTCGCAACAATGGGTGAATGATCCTAGAAGACATATCATTCAATGAAATATTTTTTGAAAGCTTCCCTACTGTCTCTATGGCGTACTTGCGCAAAACATTAGGACCTATCTCAAACATCTTGACGATAGTCGGTATGATCACATGATCGTATTCTTCGATATTGTTTCCAAAAACAACAAAGCTCCTCAAGACGTGAATTGATGGTTCTCGCTCACTTGACTTGTCATCTTCTATCAAGTCTAGCAAAAGGGGTAATATTTCGGACAAATACATCTTAAACTCACCCTCCAAAGCACGCGATATCGATTCGATTAAGTGAGTGATTATGACCTTGATATTGAGGTGTGTCGATGTGTTGAAAAACTCCTTGATGATTTCAAAAATGCTGGGTAAAAACGGACGAATATGTTGTTTGACAATCAAAATAAGAGCCCCTAATTGTTGCAAGTAAAATTTAAGCATGCTTGGAGGACAATTATGCATAACCTTAATCATACCAGGGATTATCTGAGGCAAAAAAGAAACGCAACGCAATCCCAATGTTTGAAAAATGTACATCACGGCCTGAATTACCTTATTGTGGTGCGAACTTAAAGACAGATCTTTAAGAATTTTCATAAGGTTGTTGATTGCAACTGTGGGATAGTATTCTTCGCTCGAAGGCGACATACCTTGCATAAGTAATGCAATATCAACAGGCGGAGCATTCTGCTCATCTGGTATTTTTTGAGAAGTTTGCTCTACTTCACGATGCTTGTAAGGGTCCAAAGCACCGAGGATACCCAACAATCTCACGGTTTCACGTCTTATATGCGGAGAAGTTTCCAGCTTCAAAATACCGACGAGCATTCCCAAAAGCTGGGGGTAGTCGAGTAAAGGTTGTATGACATACCCCAGAGAGCTAGCAATTTGACCTAATGCTTTCAAAGCTGCGTCTCGCTTGAAGGAGGAGCTCTGATCCTGAAACGTATCTAAAATCAAAGGCATCAAATCTGGAAGAAATGGCTTCATGTCTTCACCGGCCACAATTGCAGCTTCTCCCAAGCAATTAATAGCGCTTGCTGCCACAGATGAGCTGGGGTCTTTTGCTTTAGGAAGTAATGTCTCGACAATTGGCTTGATATACGGACGTGCTAACTCAGTTGAGTTGCCAATCAATAAGGCTAAGATGGTGGCAGTTTCTTCCTTTTTCCGACTCGTGTTGGCATATTCCAATCTGGACAATAATTGAATCAAAGTCTTTCTCAAGGAAGGTACAATATAAGCAGGATTAATTGTCGATAAACGACCCAAAACCTTTATGGCCACTTTTCTGATATCAAAGTTTTCATCATTTAGAGCCACAAATAGATGTTTTACATTTTCAGCTTGAGACAATTGCGGATCGAAATTGTTGGCCTTCCCGAGGCAAGCAAGAGACTCGAGTCTGATCTCAGCAACGGGATCGGTTATAGCAATCGACAAAATTTTATCAACCACATCGTTCACAGCATTCAATGCATTAACACTTGTTTGGTGGCATATGGGATCCTTCGTGAAAATCTTGCAGGATGTTGCAACGGCAGACTGTCTCACCTTGGGGCTGCCACTATCCAAGTAAGAAATTATGCAATACCTGACAAATTCATTAAGTTGATAATTCTCAAACTCGAAAAAAGATACCATCTTCAAAGCCTGTACAATTATTGCATCATCATGATTATGATACAAGCTTGGATTGTTCAAGATATTATTAATGCTGAGACCCGTATCTCTAGATATCATCATTAGCCTATAATCACGAGCGGAAGATTCGTTGATCTTTATTGAGCCATAAGGAGATCCGGGTGGTTGAAAATGCTTTCCCGAGAGAACCAAACTCAATAAATTGAGGAGCTTCAGGTTAATGGTAGGAGTGAGAGGAGGTATGCTCTTGATCAACGTCTGAAGTACATCCTGCATTGGCTTGGAAAGAGAGCAGCTTGTGAACATCATATCCAAAATGTCCCTTTGCAAGTGTTTGGTCAATGCGGGACCCACAGCTATTGAAAGCTTCCCGATACAATCAAAAATAGCCGGTTCAATGTCTTTTCTTATGGCCCTATGTTTAGACGATACCTGCAGAGAAGAAGAATTTGAGTTCATATTTGCCGAAGCGGTATCACCTGTTGATACTGCATTGGCAAGAAGCTGCTGAACCCCCGAATTGGACAGATATGAAAGGCCATCCCTGATATTGTCTAAGATTGCATCAAGATAAGTAGCCATTTGGTTTCCAACCTCCAAGGCTATCAATCCGATACTTTTTAAAATTGCACTCTTCTCAGCTTTCATGTGTTCATTGTTCTGATTTTTATACTTCTTCAACTGAGACAAGTAAAAATATAACGTTCTATGCAAATATTTTTCCACAAATAAATCAGGATTCACGCGGCATAACAAAGAATAGATTCGAGTAAGCTCTTGTCTGATTATAGGCATCTTGTGGCTCTTATAGAGTGTCACGTTTTCGTACATGTAATCAAACATAGACTTGATATACGGGTCATCATGATATCTAATCAACTCACGATAAACCAAAAGAGCTCCATGAATTGTCTCATTAGGGTGTGAGCTTGTGCCGGTGGAAAGGCTATATGCCAATACGGCACCAGCGCGGGTTTCCAGTTGGTCGGAAGCCGATGAATTCAAAATCAGTGACGCCATGTCGATTAAAATGCGAATCCACTTACGCCTAGACTCCACACCACGCGAGTATATTATGGACATACATTTCTGTAACGCAATCGCAGAGTCATCTCTAATAATAAGTTTATGATCCCTTAGCGGAATCCAAATGTGTTCTAGAATTTGCGACACGTATCCCTGAAGTAATAGTGGTGCATTGTCGGCGAGTGCAGTAATGATAAGAATAGCTGCATGGCGACGATTTTCGTACTGACGGTTGTCACTTTGAAGCCACTCAATGGCTTTTTTCGCCTCAAAATCAACAAAGTCGCCTGTTAAGGTACCTCCGGGCGTGGCCAATTTGCCAAGCGTCTTTGTGGCTTGCTTCATAATGTTTATGTCATTTGAAAGAATCAAAGAACTCAAATAGTTTGAAAATCTAGCTGTCTTTGTCGCATTTTCCTCGCCCACGCCACTGTCGAAATCGATCAATGCATTAAGGGCAGCTATGCCTCCTAACGTTTGTACAGTATCCTTGCTTTGTAGAAGCTCAAAAATGGTGCGATTTATCTCGTTGTTGTAGCGGTTGAACTGCTCCGGTGTGAGGTCACGAGCAATGCTGGCCAAGAAGTTCCGAAGCTCAATAGCACTTTTACTTCGCTCGTCCTCTGTGGTCAGCTTTAAGCCAGTGAAGATTTGACTCAACGCCACGCCATCCACGATCTGCAGCTGCGAAGAAGACATTTCTTAGAGGAAAAAACCAGTCTCACAGTCTAACGTAGAATGATGTCAAGATCCACAAAAAAATGAGTTGATATAAATATTGATATTTATGCCTCGTATACCAACGTACGGTTTTGTTGAGTGAGATAAGACCCCAAGCTGATTGGTTTCGCGGATGTACGGGGGTGTACATTGGACACGCGAGGCAGTGACACCCTAGTGCGGTGTTTCTATTTTAGGGCCATTTTGCTGGTACAATAATACTTTCGTATTCATTTATATCGACTTATTTATTCTTTTTATAAAGTTATTGCTGAATTTTTTTGTCTTTCCTCGAAAGAGCTCATTTCATGATCATGGCACAGAGAAAAGCGAGAAGTTTCTAACAATGCTTGGCCCATACTCGTCGTAGTCCTGCTTAGTGTAGCAGTAGCTCTTAAACTCTGCCGTTTGTGCAAGCAATGAACCACCAAACCATACCGCATTTCGTTGCCTCTTGTGTGAAATCACCTGGACGTCCACACCGGTACTCTTGACACCGCTTAATTGTTCGCTCAACTCAATTCTCTCGTTTACGAGCGACTTGATATCTCTCTGCAATCTTCTTCCAAAATCCTTAAACATTGTGGATCCTCCAGACAACACAATATTCTTATACAACTTTTTACGCACATCGATGGGTGATGCCTGCACAACTTGGTCCACCACGGTCGGCAAAGGCGTCAAGTAGTCAGACGAGCAGATCTCAGGGTTGAAGAAAATCTCAGGGGCCAAGAAGCGCTCGTATCCCACATCCACTGTCTTCTTTCTATCAACAGTCTCAACGATATATTGAGCAAATTTTTCCTCTGGGTACTGGTCGAATTTCTTAAACTCCTTCACCATATCGGGACACACGTAACAAAACTGCTGCTTGATTTTCTCTGCGGTCTGCAATGAAGTGTCGGCCTCACCCCTGTCTCTCAACAAAGACTGGATAAAATGAGTGATATCTCTACCAGCCAAAGGGATGTTCTTGATGGCACCGCCAATAACATATCCTTCCGCCACGGGGATCACGTGCGTAACACCATCACCGGAATCAATCACAGTTCCGGTCAAGGATCTGTCCTGGACTTTTGAGGAAGTCCATGATGCTGCCAACGCCAAGACGGCCTGTACTGCAATGTATAAACCACTACAATTAAACGACTCGAACATAATTTCTGCCGTGTTTTCCCTGTTCTCCGGTGGGTTTAAAGGAGGCTCGGTCAACAAGAAATAGTGGTCCTCAGGCTCACACCGAAGGTACTTGAAGATTGAGTTTTCCCAGAACCGCTCCATGTGGTCCCAATTCTCGATCTGGCCATGTCTTATTGGATATGACAATGAGTAGTTAGGACCCGAGGCAGCCGAAAGAGCCTCATCACCGATGAAAAAGTCCAAATCCTCCAAACCACGTTTGTTGCTTAAAAATGAGTTAGCAGAACCTGTGCTTTTGCCGCCCTTACCGCTACTTGTGGACGTAGCAATTGCCGTGGGGAATACAAACGAGGGCGAGTCATTTCCAGCAAACCCTAGTTTGGTCAAACCGGTACCGTTATCCATAACCACAGCGGGTGTACCCATAGACGCCATTGTGTAATTTTTTTTTTTCTTTTTAGAATTTACGCTTATGGGGTGTTTTAATATGGTCAATTGATCACCATTCGTGGCACGGTTTATCGCTCGAGGAAAAGGGGAGCTCACTCTACGGGTCCCGCGGGCTGTGTGCACGACTATTGCTGGTGGTAGTACTAGTGGGTCGCACTCCGCCTTATCCGCTGCGGCCATTGTTATCCAGCAGCGATATTTTCAAGCGGGATCCATGATTCTACAACTTATTACAGAGTAAGGGTTATTTTTTTTTGTTTCCTTTAGTCATCTCTATTTTATTTTTTTATTTTAGTAATTAAAGGTATAAATATGACCCTTCAAAAGCCCACCATTGTACACTAGTATTCGTCCTTACCGCTGATAATCACGTCATTGATCTTCAAGATCATTCTCGTCAATTGCGTAGCCAACAACAACTGTTGCTTCTTTCCAATCAATGGGTCAATGATGAAAAGCTCCTTCATGTCGTTGGTTCCCTTGCCCAAACAGTCTACACCCAATTGAGAATTCTTCTCAAGCACCTGCTTGGATTTAAGAGCAGAAAGTGTTTCGATTGGATCCAAGCCGGAGTTCTCGGCAAGAATCATAGGCACTTGATCCAAAGCAGTAGCGAAAGCTCTGAAAGCGTACTGATCAATGCCCTTCTGTTTGTCGGCAGCTGCACTGACAGCGATGGAACTGGCCAATTCGGCTGCTCCACCACCGTAAACCACTCTGTTGTCTCTGATCAAGTTACGGACAACACAAATGGAGTCATGCAAAGCACGAATTCCTTCGGCAACAATCATTTCGTTCGAACCTCTGATGAAACAGGTGACAGCTTTTGTGTTTGAGCACTCTTCAACAACGAGCATGCGGTCTCTAGTGGTACCAAACTCGAGTTCTCTGATGACTCCTGCGTTACCTAGTTTTTCAGCAGACAAGTCCTCGAATCTTGGGACAATGTTTCCGTTAGTCGCAATGGCCAAAAGCTCCAATTCGGAACCGCCGATCCATCTGATGGCATTCAAGTTGTTGGACAATAACAAATGGTTGGCCTCGTCGTCAAACCCCCATTGGCATGCGACAACGTTGGCACCAGAGTCCTTCACTTGTTGAATCATATCTTGAAACTTCTTCTGCTCGTATTCTTGTAAAACCTTAAATTCCTCCACTGACGAGATGTCCAACTTGTGTTTTGTCTTTGGCTTAGGGGGTTCGAATGGACACGTCAAAATAGCAATCTTACAGTCCTTCACCTCCTTGATCATCTGCGGATGAGAGAAGTCCTTGTCCAAGAGGACACCCTTGATGAGTGTAGAATCCTCGATACCGCCACCCACTTTACTCTCCATCTTGATCAATTCAAAATCAACATCCTTGCGCTCGAGGTCTGCTACCGCCAACACGGAGTCTACAGCCATATGGGCAAAGTGGTCGTGTGCCTTGGAAACGATCTTGGAGCCCAAAGACGTCTTTGCTGCCTTCAACAAGTTGGAGTCAGTAGACTCGTGCGAAATATTAATCTCGTCGGCCACGGAGTTTAACTCATCAATGGCAATTTTGCACGCCTCGTCGAAGCCGTTCGCAATCTTGATCGGGTGAATTCCCTTTTCGATAAGTTCGAGCGCTTGGTCCAACAATGCACTGGCCAAAACAACAACACCTGTAGTGCCGTCACCAATTTCATCGTCCTGGGATTTGGACAACTCCACCAACAATTTGGCAATTTCGTTATCCAAATCCATCTGCGACAAAATGGTGGCGCCGTCGTTAGTGATGGTGATGTCTCCATCCTGACTGACAAGAATCTTGTCCAAGCCACGGGGACCCAAAGATGTCTTGACAATAGAAGCCACTGCTCTGGCAGCCAAGATGTGCGACTTGGTGGCCTCAACACCGTGTTTTCTTTGTTTCTGACCTTGATCTCTCACAATTATAAAGGGTCTCCCCATCTCATCCTGTGCCACGATGGCATTTGACAAATCAGGCATAGCTTGAGCCATTTTAGTGTGTGATTTATCTGGGTACTATCTATGGGTTCTACTTAGAACCAACCTCAAATTTTTCCGACTTTTTCTGTGCGCACTGATCCAAGGCGCGGCGCGTTGGTGTGTAGGGATTCCACTACTAGAGACCTACTTGTAGCCTGTAGATTTGCATTCTTTTGTAAGCCAGACTTGTGTTTTTACTCGAATTTTTTCTCACTTTTTGATTTCTGCTCATTTATAAGTTAGAATATCGAAAGGGCTATCACAATTTCATGTGATTAAAATATAACTCTCCATTTACGCAACAAAGATTGTTTGAAAGAGCTTGATCCGTTGTGCGCAGGCCACAGAAGCCATTCGAAGAAAGAAGATGGGTATGGAGTATTTCGAAAAGTACAATTTTAATCTTCAAAAATTGGGTCTTTTTGTTCTTTGATATTTAATTTATTCAATTTATTTATTCTCCTCTTCTTTGTGGTGTTAGCTGGATTTCTGGTGCTTGTTTCGTGTTTTCTAAATTAGTT
Source organism: Metschnikowia peoriensis (assembly GCA_030573015.1). Classification (NCBI taxonomy): domain Eukaryota; kingdom Fungi; phylum Ascomycota; class Pichiomycetes; order Serinales; family Metschnikowiaceae; genus Metschnikowia; species Metschnikowia peoriensis. Next base: position 83,614 of record JAJMCO010000012.1, on the reverse strand, counting down.
TCTTTGGCACCATTTTCTCAAATTCTGCCAAACGCTGACTGACTTTTTACCTCACACAACTTGACATTGTTCAGAATATCACACGCTTTAGATGAATCTTTAAAAAAAATAGAAAAGCTGCCTTGTGGTTCCATAAATTTTAAAGTCTAGTTGTTACTTCTCGCAAGGTTCCATTTAAAAAAATACTTTCGGAATCAATGTACGCTTCCCCTCAGTTCCAACTTTTCCGTTTTGGTGAAGAGTTTATTGTGATGACAGGAGCGGAGGAAGAAGAGATAAAATACGAGATACATTTTTGAGTAAAAGTCGGCGCTATCATCTTTTTCGGAAGTGATCATGCTTTTACTGAAGCGAACATGGAAATTCGAGAGGTTTTAAAAACGCCTCATGGCCCGAATATTATTAATTCAATAAAAAACCCACGAGAGGCTGGAACCTCGCGAGCAACCGAGTTAAGGCAAAAAAAAAAAAAAAAAAAAAAAAAAAAAAAAAAAAAAAAAAAGTTTTCTTAAAAAGATTACCGAGCTTCGGAGAATGACACGAATCTCAAAAAAAAAAAAAATCAATAAATCATTAAACGACAGCAACCGTAGATCCTCCTCACACTGAATTTCTACTAAAATTGTAATGCGTATTCTACATTGGTTCATTACCAGTTAAAGTTGCATCGAACACAGGGTCAACTGATTGTGGCCTCATATGTCATCGAGGGCATCTCAAATGCGCCTAGACAATTCCTATACCCAGTCGCTGCACCAGTAATGAAAAAAGATAAAGAGAGCGCATTCAGGCTCGAAAAAAAAAAAAAAAAGAAATTAAAGGAAACGCAAAAATCTCCTTGTCTTGAATAAAATAATTAAAAATGAGTGATATCGACGTGGACTCCGCTACCATTGAACAGTTAAGAGATGTCTTGTGCAACAAGTCTGGGGATGTTGCATTGGCCAATAGATTTAGAGCCTTGTTTAACTTGAAGTGTCTTGGAGCCGAATCTGAGGACGAAGACACTGTCCACAAGGCTATTGACTACATCGCTGCTTGTTTTGCTGATAGCTCTGAATTGTTGAAGCACGAGGTGGCCTATGTTTTGGGCCAGATCCACAACGTCTATGCTAACAAATACTTAAAGGACGTTTTGGCCGACACGAACCAACAGGTCATGGTGAGACACGAGGCTGCTGAGGCCTTGGGCGCTATTGGAGACTCAGAGTGCTTGGAAATGTTGGAAGACTACTTCAAAAACGATCCTTCTATTGAGATTAGACAGACATGCGAGTTGGCCATCGAGAGAATCAAGTGGGAGAAGTCCGAGGCTGCCAAGACCGAGAACTTGGAAAAGTCTGCATTCACTTCGATCGACCCTGCCCCACCTATGGCTACCGACAAGGAGTCCAAGGTTGAGAAGTTGCAAAAGATTTTGAATGACCAAGAAGTGCCTTTGTTCGAGAGATACAGAGCCATGTTCAGACTAAGAGATTTGGCGACCGACGAGGCTTGTCTCGCCTTGGCCACCGGCTTCGACGACCCTTCTGCTTTGTTCAAGCACGAGATCGCATACGTTTTTGGCCAGTTGTGTAACCCAGTCACTGTTCCATCATTAATCAAGATTTTGAAGGACGACAGAGAAGCTGGTATGGTTAGACACGAGGCTGCCGAAGCTTTGGGATCGATAGCCACGGATGAGTGTTTGCCAGTGTTAAAGTCTTTCTTGAATGACGAGGAGCAGGTTGTCAGAGACAGCGCGATTGTTGCTTTGGACATGTACGAGTACGAGAACTCCAACGAGTTGGAGTATGCTGCTGTCAAAACTAACTAATGGAATAGAAGTTTATAGCAAATAAATTTTGGGGATACCTTGCTTTGTAAAACCCGACTATCACTGAAGCATGCGGGTCTTTTTAACGTCAAGCTTCGTTTCCTACTGGAGGCTTACGTCAACATTTCAAATTGATATGCGATTTTTCTATGATACATAAATGCAAGGGAAGATCCTTTAATTGTTGGTTCTGAACCGGTAGCCACAACTGGTACATGTGTAGAAGACAGTGGCACCTTCATCGGCAGATCTTAACTGCAAGGTATGGTATTGCATCTCATCGTTGCCACACTTAGGACACTTCTCTTGGATTGTGGCACCTTCCTCAATCTCATCCGTCTTCAAAGATGTCTTAACAACAGATTTCTTCAATTTTAAAGAAGAAGGGAAAGCATCTTCGGAAGACTCGGTGACGACTTTCAAGTCAGCGAACTTCAGACTCGAATATGATTTCTTGCAAACTTGGCAGTTTAACGTGGGGTTGGAACTCACAGAGTCTAGCAAGTTTCCGCATCCCGTGCAGAAAATAAGCGAACCAACGGCAGACATCTTTTCACTTTTATTGATGTGATTATAATTTTGGGAGTTGGATGGAAATAATGGCCAATGTACGTCCTTCACTGATTGTCTCGCGAAGAGCTCTTTACCTGCCTGATGGGGAGATTGGATGTGCTTTTTTTTTTTTTTTTTTTTTTTTTTTTCATAGTCTCGCCCTCGGATTGAACTGACCTCCCTCCCCCGGATCTCACATCACATTAGAAACATCTCATCTCGTGCGATTTTTCATTAAAAGCATCTAATTATCTACAGACAAAAATGAGACAAAAACGTGCTAAAGCTTACAAAAAACAAATCAATCTATATTTGCACTCTTTCAAATTCAGAGAGCCTTTTCAAACTATTGTCGATGATGAAATCATTCTCAATTGTGTCAAGGCTTCTTTCAACCTTGTCAAAGGTCTAGACAGGACGATTCAGGCGGACACCAAGCCGATGATCACTCAATGTTGCATGCAAGCACTTTACCAAACCAAAGATCAAATTGCGATCGATTTAGGTAAATCCTTTGAGAGAAGAAGATGTAACCACTCCATTAAAGAACCAAAGTCACCTGCAGATTGTATAAGATCTATTGTCGATATCGATGGCAAGAACAAGCACAGATATATTGTAGCGAGTCAGTCCACTAGCTTGAGAAGAAAACTTCGGGGGGTCCCTGGCGTACCTTTAGTTTTCATGAACAGATCAGTCATGGTAATGGAGCCTGCGTCGGATGCCACGAAACGTGTTGCCGAGTTGAGTGAAAACGCAAAATTGAAGGCCGGCTTGAACGACTCAAAAGTTGGTTACATCGAGAAAGAAAAACCAAAGGACAAGACGGAAGAAAGACCCACCAAAAAGAGAAAAGGCCCCAGTGGTCCTAATCCTTTGAGCGTTAAAAAGAAAAAGACTGAAACTAAGCAAGACACTGGGTCCGAACAACCAAAGAAAAAGAGAGTTAGACGTCATAAGAAAACAGATGAGAATAACGAAGAAGCAACTTCTGAGCCTGCAGCTGGTGCCGAAACGTCGAAAGCTGAAATTTCAGATGATAAAAACGAGTAGACCGCCTTTTGTGGCAAAATTAGTCAAAATGTCCTGGTTTCTTATAGAATAGGACATGCATTTTTTTCTATGTATAATTTAAATAATGATGATCTGATGCTAAGTTTTATCTAACTCACCGTTTCTTCCAAAACGGCAAACTTGTTTTTCATTAAGTCCTGAGATTCGGTTGTATCCAAACTTTTTGAAACGTTTCTCGTATCTGTTTTCAAAACAAGCGTCACCCCGCTATCAACCATGCACATTTTGCAATCAAAAGCAATGTACTTTTCTCTCAAAGTGTTCTTGAATGACTTCAGCAATATGTACAACTTATCCTCCTTTTCCTTATTCATCTCCTTGAAATTATCACAGGAGAACGCAAATGTCGAGTCCTTGATCCAGTGTATCTGGGGATTTTCGATCTCTGGGTATGATTCTAGAATTTTCTTCACATTACTCTCAACATCGTCCTTTGTTACTCCAAAAAAGACATCCCTGATCAAAATGGAATTGAAAAAACTCTCTTCAATCTGAGTTTGCTGGAGGTTCTCCAAAAATAACTTCTTCCTTTCGATTTCGTCCTCAGCAGCAACAGTTTGCTTAAGAGTCAATTCGGGGACAGCCGTAGATGCAGTAATGCAAAGAAACACAGATCTCAAAGGCTCCTTGTCCTGTGATTCAGAATAAAGCTTGTACGATTCAGCTAGTTGATGAATGAACTTCCGCTGAGGGTTGCTCATGGGAGGGAGATGCAAGGACTTTTTTGCCTTGATTCCCGCAGCGACATAGTCTTGGTAATCACTAATGAAATCTCTGATTTGGTTTTCATACTTCAGACACCATGCTGTTTGTCTACGGTACACCTTGATGACATCCTCTAGGTATGAGGAAGTTTGAGGTTTTACACCCATGTTAAATGCAAGACGTAATTCTTCTTCACGTTTGGCGAGGGCACACTCATCATCACATCCAACAAAAGTACCAATCTTACTTTCTGTGGCGATAGATGCGCCACAAGGTACGGTTCTTGAAATTCTACCACACGAACAGGTGACAGTGACTGGGTCAGTACATTTCGCGGAATCACAAGGTTTCTTACTCCAAGCATGGCATTTCGATAAGCACATGTGAGGACAGCTATTTTTAATCTTCCGACAAAGAAATTGACACGATGCTGGCGATGCATGGATTCCTTCAGTACATTCTTTAGAACAAGGCCTGTTGCAAGGGTGTTCGCAGTCTTTTTTGACTTTACAAATCTTGCCACATGACACGTTTTCGACAGAGCACAAAACGTTTGGAATCAATTTGGAGCCACAATTGCATAATTTAGACACAGGTGTTGTGCAATTAGGACATTTTTTGTCGTCCCCATGACACTTGTGTAGTTCTTGCGCATGTCCACAATCTTTCGGACGAACGCAGCGCTCTTGACAATTGAGAACTGTACCGCATCTCACTGGCGCTGGAATGACGGTTTTCCCGCAATTGCAGACCAAATCTTCATTTGAGGCTTCAAGGCAAACTCCACATTTGCCACTATGACAAAGGGCTTCACATCGATGTAAACCGCACAGCTTCATAAGGTTGCAAATTTTGGTACATATATGCTCTGTTTCCATTGTGAATACCTGGTCATCGAAATTTGTTCTGACTCTATTTCTGTTAAGCTTTTTCGTTTCACGTTCTCTTTTGAGTGCCACCTGTTCGTACTCGCAACATTTTTCTCTATGCCAATGTCTTCTGCAACTGAGCATAGCAGTGCACTTTCTGTGGCACGTTGGGACAAATCCTTGTTGAACTGCTTTGCAAGGTACCAAGAAGGTACAGTAGCCACAAGAGCACTTGGTTTCCAAGATGTTGAAGCACTCACACGGACCTTCATGGCACTTTGCCAAACATTTACACCCACAATCGAGGGTCTTTTCACATTGGCGTTCACATTCGGGCATTGGATCAGTACATTTTTCTCTTTGAAGATCTTGAGTTGGCAGCTTCCCGCAATAGCAAGACTTGACAACATCAGGCGAGAATTTACAGTGAGGGTCCCCTTTCGAGAGGGGCTGGCAAAAGAGTTCTTCAAAATGAATTTTGCAGTCAAAGTAGCGCACAGTGATATCCTCACAAGTTGTTGCGCCAAGAAAAGAGACTCCGTCTTTCAGACTCGTCTTGGGCACGAGTGTCGAGCACTTTGTGGGCAATTTATGGTTTCCGCAGTAGCAAGAGACGTCGACTTTCTTCTCGCAAGGCCCACAAAATCCCAGGTGGCATTTACCGGCAGAGCAGGGATGATCTAAAGCACACACTGTGACTTCACAAGGGGTATCACATTCCCATCCTTGTTCATACGGTGTGGCCAAACATGGAAGTTGTTGCGAATGTTTTCCACAGTGGCATTTCATGACGGGCCCTAACGCACCACATCTTGGATGTTCGCCTGGATGGCACACCGAAGAACAAGCATGGACACAATCCAGGTACTTGGAATCACAAGGATTGCCACACGAAAAAGGTACCAAACTGTCAGGCTTAGGGTTTTTCACTCGCCCACACCAACAAGTGAATTTGTTCGGTAGCGTCGAGTGCTCGAAATTACAGGCGGGACATCTCCATTCACGGTTTCCGGTTGTAGAAGAGCCCCGTACAGCCCAATCTTTAATACAGTCGAGATCATACACTCGGTAACATTCCTGACAGCTCCAAATCTCAGACTGACGGTCGATTTCACACGTGCAAACCAAACAAATATAGGTGCCTTCTTCGATTTCATTGATGATGGTGGTTGCTATGTCTTCCGGAGATTCTTCATATTCGGACTCAGAATCTGAACTAGGACTGGTTTCCGGGTCTGATTCGTAATCTGAATCCAGGCTTTCCGAGTCGGATCCTGACACGTGGTTTGCAATTCTTGACTGTTCCAGGAAATACAGACTGGAATTATTTGGTGAGCCTGAGGGTTGATGCCTTGTGTTAAGGGTGTCTTCGACCATTTTAGTGAAGAGCGTGATAATACAGAAAAAAAAAAAGTATGTGAAAAACTGATGATACAGATACGATATCGCAGTGCGGCGATTTGCCACTTCATTTTTTCTCTTTCTTTCACACCACTCGAAACCCAATTTATTTCAAACCAGAATGCAGTTAATCATTTACAGAGTCATCATTAAGCATAATATATTTCATTAAAATAAACGTGTTGTTTTCCAAATTATGCAGCATCTCATTCTAAATAAGGCATCTCACGCATTAGCCAATTCTTACACTCTTGCGCTTAAAAAAATTCATCACTTTACGCGCTGCGCTTGCTTCCCGGCCATTAACATAGGTGCTAGTGCTTGTAGTGCTGGTGGATGCTTTCCGAGACAGCGATGTGTTTCCAGAGGAAGGGGTTTCAGAAAGTTTGTGGTCTTTATGACCCAAGGATGTAGACAAGTTGGCCTCATTTGAAGGCTCAAGAACTTTCTTCGAGGATGAGGAAAGGGTATTCGAAGACGCGTTTGAAGTGCTGTAGAAAGACAATATGCTGAACCTATTTTTCTTCTTGTTTTCCTTTACTTGGTTTTCCTTATTGCGTTCCTTTCGTTGCGTGACTTCGAATTGCCTCAGTTCCCGTCTATTACGTTCACCCACATTTTCGTCGCGGGACTTCTCTGATAAAGTAGGTTTTGCGATTTCTGTTTCCCGTAATTGCAACGGCTCGGCTATAGGTGAATCTGCAGGGATTGCAAAAGTTGGCAGCTGATTAATTTGTGGAGTTTGATGCGCAACGAGTGCGGTATCAAGCTTCGGTAATTCTGGAACAGGCGAAGATGCCCAGTCTTCCACTGGTAAGCGTATAGGACTATGCAGCTCAGTTAGTTCTAAAGTATCCATCTTGTCTTCTAGATAGCTTAAGACAGAGTTACGCTTGTTCTCATTTGAATGGAGATCAGAAGCCAAAACACCGTTCACATTTATAGGCGTGACAACAGAGTCTCGCCTGGTAGTTTTGCGAGTGGGTATCGTGGATTGGGATCCAGGGCTGCTGTGCGCTTCATACGTACTGGCAACAGACTCAGCACGATGTATACTTTTTGTGGGAGACCCCGACATAAATTGTGGAACTGACATATTCATTGGAGCATTTATCTTCATGTAGTCCATCACAGCTGACGAGTTTGCATTCATGATACTGAGCGAAGAGCTCATTGAGCCCGGATGGTACGAGGTTGGACGTGGTCTTCGTTGAGCATGTGGTAGTCTCTCAGCTGCAGGTACAATATTCTTTGCAGTACTATCACTTTGATTTTCAAATTTATGTTTTGTGGGACTCTCGGCAATAGTGGAAATATTACCAGTGTATGTGGAAACGCGGCTCAACTCACCACGAGGCAGAGTGCTTCCGTATCCATTTTTATCAGACTCCACCGGCTTCTCATGCTCTGAGACAATTGCTTTGAGAGCATGACTCGCAGAAGGGTATGTACCTGACAAAGAAGTCGATTTCGCATGTCCACGAGCAAATGGAAGTTGCGTGGATCTTGTGGGAGAAACATCATCATTCATGACTCTGGTAACTCCAGGTGCATGTGCCAAAGAAGCAGATGCGGCCGAGGCAGTCGTATTATTCAATCTAACTTCACTGGGAATAGCAACAACATTTGCAAATGAAGACAGCGTGGTGGGGTTTGAGTAGATGATGTTGGAATTGGATGTGTACGAGCGACCATGTGGATTTTTCGTAGAGTTTAGCATCAATGCCGAAGAGTTTGTAGTTTCGCTGAACATAGAATAGCGCTTTTGCTTGTTCACATCAGGCAAGAGAGAAGCAATGTGTCTTTCTTTATCCTCTGTGACAATCTTGTCCCATTCCAGTTGTCTGATTGACAACAAGTTGGCATGTGGAGCCAACCAAGGGTGGCTGCGAATCTCATCCATAGAAATTCTCTTTGCTGGGTTAGGAACAATTATTTTTCTTAGCAAGTCCCGCGCCAAAGGAGAAATGTATTCTGGGAAAGTAAGAGGGTTGCTACAAATGTAGTTGTACAACTTCACAATATCAGCACCGTCCTCATTATCGGCATCATCGTCGAAGGGCAAATACCCGGCAAGCATGGCATATAGAATCACACCAATCGACCAAATATCCACCTTGCGACCAGCGTATGGGGATTGGGTCAAGACCAACTCGGGCGCGGCGTAACACGGGGAGCCACACGAGGTCTTCATAAGGTCATTCTTTGCCTTGTTGTAGGAGTTAACAAACCCAAAGTCGGAGATTATGATGTTCTTGTGCTTATCCAACAAAAGGTTTTCCAACTTTAAGTCCCGGTGAATGAGTCCTTTGGAATGCATGTAATCGACACCGCTCACAAGTTGGGCAAACAACTTTTTAGCCACGTTTTCTTTAAGATACTTGTGTTTCAAGATGTAGTCGAACAATTCACCACCTGAGGCATACTCCAAAACAATACCAATATACTTGCCACTTTTTAAAACTTCCACGAGATTCACAATGTTGGGATGGTTGAGTAGACGCAATGAGTTGATTTCACGATAAATTTTGATCTCTGACTCCAGGTCTTTCACTATTGTGTCACGTTTGATGAGCTTTATCGCCACCTGACTTGGGTGCTTGCCGTCTTTGCGCCACCCGAGTTTGACTTTTCCGAACTCACCTTCTCCAAGTGTAGACCCTAGCACATATGCCCCAAAACGAACCTCACGGTGGGGCTTCTTCTGTGCCATAGTGCTGCTCTTGGAAATAATCGACGAGCGATTGTTGGTCCCATTTTCACCGATATCGGAAACCGAAGTATCTGGATGTTGATGGTCAAAATACGACTTGCTTGTGATGCTGGCGGTTGTGGACATGTTTATGCTGCCTTTGTTTGTAGATGAGGAAGAACAGATGTTATTATGTGGAAGGAAAAATAAAATAAAGACCGTAGCGGTTAAATTGGAAGTATTTTCAAGATTCGTCAAGATCAGTAATAGAGAATGGTAAAATTTGTGGGTCTTGATGAACTGTGAGATGGGTTTTGTGTGCTTTTCTTTATTTATTATGAGTGGTTCTCTGGTCGGGGGTTAAAAAAAAAAGCAGTTTCAAAAAAGACACTAAAAAAGGATAGAAAAGAAGACGTTTTCTCGCGGGCCGAATTTTTGTGAGTCAAATGACACGCTGTGTCTCGGATCGGAAAATAGTTCACAACTAACGGATGTATGAAAAAGAGGAGTCTGAAAATTGTGCCCGACAGCGATTGGCAACAATAATGGAAATTCCACTAGTTTTTGGTCCTGAAACGTGTGGTTCGAAAAAGGGGGGAAGAATATAATGAGAAAAGAAAGAGTGATCTGAATTATCTTAGCAAAGAAACTCAGGCTTCAGATCTACTCGCGACTTTTTCAGTATTTTTTTTTTAACTTGATATTTCTATTCTAAGAAAGGGCTGCGTTACTGTGCGTATCTCTATTAATGGCAATTACAGGGCAGCGTGAAACACACTTCACGCCATTGTTTGTTGTTTTTGTCGCTTGAAAGGGCAAAACGTTCATAACCACCGCGTGTGTGTGCAGGCCAGCAAGATCAGCCTAGGTTAAATTCGGTCCAAACGTATACAAAACGTTCAGGGTGCGGTGTTTATTTACATAAAGAAGGTGCATTTTAGTTTATGTTTGGCTTTCAGCCGCGTCCTTGAAGGCAAAATTTCCTTTTCCGTAAATGATCGAATGATAGCAAACCAGTGCCGACATGCCTACTTGTGGTTCATCATTAGTTTCGAAAGGGTCTTTTAGTGGAGGGAGAAAACATCAACTTCTCGCGGCAAGAAAAATTAATTATTTCCCTTTCCTAAAAACTTTGACCCGTTACTGTAGTCACACGTAAACACACACGTAATATGGTTTAGTTTCCGAATGTGTCAACATTCCTGAGCTGTGTTTGTTTCTTGTACATGTGAAACCCGCGCAAAATTCATCTAGGATGGGAAGGCTGGACTTTGGGACCCACAAATCATTGTAAAACCATTGCCAAACCATTGATGCCTAGCCTATTTGTTGAAAGAAATAGGTGTTAACCATGCTTGGGATAGTTTCGAAATGAACAATACTGCCAAAATATCTAGGCCAATGCATAAGACGCTATGGGGTCTCTGGGACACGTAGCTTAATTACTCTGAATAGAAGGCACCCTCAGATGCAATGTTTTCTTTTTTCTGCGAAACTACGTCATTACGAATTGTCTGCGCGTTGAGTATAACACTGACAGGGTTCTGATTGCAGAAACTACAAGTAGAGAGAACGGGATAATATAAGAAACGAACTCCGATTTTCAAAATTCGAGCTGTTGAGGATTTTGAAATTCAACATAGAAAATCAGAGACTGCGTGTTTTAAGATCTGAGAGTGGATCGATGTCGTTATGAAAATAATTCAAAAACAAAAGCGAACAAACAATAGAACAACGACGAAGTAAAATCAAAAAAATTCTTGAAAGCACACGCGTAGATGAATAGTAATTACACTCTTTTTGAATTTAGCTGGAGCAGGGTTCTGTCTGATTTATCACCTCTGTATTGTACGTGCCATCACGATTTCAAATTGAAGAAAAATAAAAAACAAGCCGGAAAAAAAAAAGGCAATGATCAAGAACCACTTGAAACATTACTTGAAACAGTACACATGTCTTGCCTTTTATCCTCTATTGTGTTCAAGCGAAGGCTGTTATTGTCGCTTCTAGTTTCGAAAAATCTATTGATTCTGGTCATGCCTTATGTGCATCCCACGCGTTTCTTAAACGCGTCTTCAACGTCGCACCTGCTCCGATCCGGTTTAAACACACATCGCACACTACACTATCGGGAGATAAGGTTAAAACATTAGAAGTATCAGAATTTGAAATGGCACGCAGAGCAAAACAGAAGACTGCGCTTGATGTGCCGATTATTTCCTTGCCTGGAAATCCGATTCCTACAAAAGAACTTCTTGTCCGCTTGCTGAAGATCGCAGACGAACTCTCCGCGGTTGACCAGGAACACGTGGTTTTAGATGAATACCGGGACCTTGCGAGAAATCTTGCCGATCCCAAATTGATTAAAAACAAAAATGTAGGCATTCAGGCGTTTACCGCATGCGCTGCTGCGGACATTCTTCGCTTATATGCTCCAGATGCTCCATTCACAGAAGAGGAGCTTTCGGAGATCTTTAAAGCTTTTTTTGCTCAATTTTCCCATATGTGGGACGAAGAAAACCCTTATTTTTTACAACAATCCTACATCTTAAAGCGCTTGGTGGAAGTGCGATCAGTTGTTTTGATCGGTGACTTGCCTGATTCTCAGCAGCTTGTCTCTTTACTATTTGAGACAATGTATAACTTGACTACAAAAGGGTTTCCTTCGAAGTTAGAAACGCTCGCGTCTGAGTTACTTGCCGAAACCATATCCGAGAGTGATTATATCCCGCAGGATGTTGTATCATTAGTCATTAAGCGTCTTAATGTTTCTTCCGACTCTCAGTTGTTGGGTGGGTCTTCAAATATCTCGAACCCAGCATTTGTATTTTCGATGGCAATATGCGAGGCTAACAGTGATAAGATGGCCCGTCTGGTCGCTCAGCTCTTTTCTGAAATGCTAGATGAAAGCGCCAAGTTGAGTGACGACAAAGGCCGTCGCGGCCCGTTCAAGGCATTAGAGAAAATTCACTCGTCTTCAGTACAAATTTGGGCACATGTCCCCGACCTTCTTGGGTCAGTGATGGGTCTTATTAGTGATGAGTTAAACTCGGACGATGAAGGTGTTCGGTTGCTTGCCACGAAAACCATTGGGGAGATGTTATCGTCCTCAGCTAGGATTAAGAGTGGGAATTCTGCTGTAACTTTTGTAAGCTACCATAAGGATACTTGGGCAAACTGGTTGAAAAAATCTTCTGACAACTCTCCTTCAGTGAGGTCGACCTGGATTAACCAAGTACCCGATATCCTTTCCCTCGAAACTACGTCAGAGATCAATTCAGAATTGAGTCAGGGCATCTCAAAATGCTTAATTGATTCCAGTGAAAAGGTAAGGTTGAGTGCATGCAGGGCGATTGAAGGCCTCTCTTTTTCAGTGCTATTGAAGAAAGTTTGCAATCTATCAATCTTGAATACTCTTTTCCAGCTTATTCGGGAAAAGCATCCAGAGATAAGGAACACAGCCATCAACTTATTGGCCGACTTATACAACAATTGCATGATGTCCAAAGCCAAAGATGAGGTTGTTGATCTAGGGGCTTTGGATCAGAATGATTACGAGCAAGTGATTCACAAAATTATCAATGGTGTGCCGAATAATTTACTTCAGCTAAATTATATTAATGATAAGTCAATCACGACGGCTGTTGATATTGTTCTTTTTGAAAGACTACTTCCTTTTGATGATTCTTCAAGCTCCAGAGTATTTCGGTTGTGTCAGTTTCTTAAAGAGTTAGACGAAAGAAGTCGCCTTGCTTTCGTTGCAATCACTAATCGACAGAAAAAGAATGCTGAGGTCGTTCTTAAATTTTTGGATTTGGCTGAGGAATATGCATGTAATTCTTCAAATGAGAATGATGACAAAGAGAATCTGCCAGCTCAAACAAAATCCAAGGGGCAAATTTTTGCAAACGAGCAGAAAATTGTGAAATGGTTTAGCTCACAACTTCCAGAGGGTATTAATTCTTTTGATTGCATCGATGTTTTCTTTAAGATAAGAAATATTCGATTTATTAACTTGCTAAAAAACTGTGTGAATTCATATCTGGATTATAAAACAGTGAAAAACTCAGCCAAAGAACTACTTTCTAAATTAGGTGATGCTAAAAGCTTGAAATACGGAAAAGAAATAGCCCATGTTTCAACGGCTGATTTGGTCTCCAATTTTAAGATTCTAATCTACAGATCTTCCACGATCCTTTACAATAAGTCTAATATCGGCGACTTGATCAGTCTTTCACAAGATGAGAGTTCAGGAAATCATTTAGCTGCCAACGATCTCATTGCTTTGGTCTCAGCAAATGCCCCAGGTGTTTTCAAAACTCATGTAGCCACCTTGGCAAATTTGATCAAGGCTGAAGACCAAAGTTCGGTGCAGGTAACTCTTTTGAAGTCTCTCTATAAGATCTTGAAGAGATTCCCGGAGTCATTCCCGGAGGAGTTATCTTTCCTCGATTGCATACACCTACTTGCTACAAAAGGCGGTCATTTGCAGGCAAAATACTGCGTGAAGATAATCGGGTGTTCATCGTCAAAGATATCCCTTGTTTCGCAGGTTTTGGATTCTATTTTGCCCCTCAATCCCGAAAGCAAACATTTTGGAACACATCTCGCTGCATTGGCCGAGATATACCTCATTGAACCGCTGCTCTTGGCCTCGCATTCATCTGAAATAAATACTGTCATTGTTGAACAAGTTCTCAAAAAGAACAAATTAGATACACCTGAAGTGAATTTCTTGAATGACTTGGCTTGGATCGAGGATTTGAGCTCAGAAAGATATCATGTTCTAATCGAGAAACTCATGGCCATTCGACTCATCGGAAACAAATTGAGATATATCGCCTCAAGTGAAACAACTGACTCGGAGACATTGGCGGCGGCAGAGAAGCCAATTAATCTTCTCGCAAACATCGTGTGGAACAGTGGTGAAATTGTTAAGTTCGCAAATGATGAAAGTGCCGTCATGACACCTGGCTGTTTCAGGCTGAGACTCAAATTACTGTCTGGTTTGATGCTTTTGAAGCTTGCAAAATATCCTCGTTTAAATCCTATTATAAGCCTTGGTACAATCAAAAAGATGACCCGCCTCATTGTCGACGAGCGTTTACAAGTCCGTGAAACATTTGTCAAGTCGTTGCGAAAATACATCCAAGACAAAACCATCTCTGAAAGGTTTTTGCACCTAGTGTTTTTCATGGGACATGAGCCCGATCTGAGATTGAAACTCGACACGGATACGTGGGTCATGTCCCAGCACCATCGTTCTGAGTATAGACAAGACACCGTGTTTGAGAGAACTTCAGTGAGGCTCATACACGCGATTGCGCACGACGAGAAGTTTTGCAAATTAATTTCGGAGGATAACAAAGAGTCACTTGAAAGACAGCTTAACGGTCTTGTCTATGCTCTGAGATATGTTGCAATGTTTATCGATGATATTGCTAACAGTTCAAATATAAACTTGCTTTACTATCTTGTTAGTCGAGTAAAGCAGTATCGCGATAATTCAGTTGATGGTTCCCTTTATGATTTAGATGAGTTACCAGCAGAAGTTTTGAACGTCTATCGGATCGCAGAGTTGTTTCAATTGATGTTAAAGGAATTAGCAGATTCTAGGTCCTGGAATTTGCAAACTTGGCCGGGAAAGATCAATCTTCCATCAGATTTGTACCTGCCAATGCAAGACTATCAGCAGGCACAGGGATTTATTTCCCGTGTGTATATCCCTGATCTGATTCAAATTGAGTTGAGGGAAATACTTTCGAAAAAACCCATCAGCGGAGTGAAGAGAAGACAGAAAGAGTCTCGAAAACCTGATGTTGTCAAGAGGAACAAAAAAGCAGTCAATCAAAGTACGAAGATAAAGAAGACTGGTGGAACAAAGGCAGCAAATATATCGAAAAAACTGCTGACACCCTCCGTGACCAGAAGGAGTAACAGAGCAACCACGAAAGTATTCTACGGGGAATCCGACGAGGATTCGCAAACCAGTGGATCTGAAAATGAAAGTGAAGCCGAAATTGAATCTGATTGAATCAGAGGTTTGTATTTATTCGATTAGCGAGCGCGAGAAGATTATCTCTCCATCTCTTTTAAAGAATTAAAACTACCTTTCTTGAGCAAATCTTCTCCAAGAATTTGTAAACGCGTAGCCGCAGGATAACCCTTGCGTATCCCAACAGCAGCCCATTCGGTTGCGGCAACTGTTAAAAGTTTTGCTGCTTGCTTTCCATAGACCTTGTAAAATTTTGCAGCGGCAGCTTCCCACCAGTTACAAATTGCGACAAAATGCACGTCACCCAAGAGTTCCTGCTTCGTATTAAGTAATCTGGCCAAGAACGCCCATTCAGCCTTCATGCTAAACAATGAGAAATTGGCTGTTTGATTTTCCCAACCAATGACAGCCCATACGGACAATATTCCACCCATACGCTCTTCATACTTAACCTCGGTTTCCCACTTACCATCACTTCTGCGCCACCCCATCCGTACCCGGCCTTCCTCAGTATCTATAGTTCCTGTGTAGCCGATTATCAAGCAACATTTTTTCACGAATCGTGCAGATAAATAATATTCAAGACCATCAAGATTGCAGAGCAAATTATAAGCGAGTCGACCGAGAGGTAAAGCTGCAGCTGGCTTGACGGTAACTTCAGTCTCCGCCTGTGAGACAATGGCTTTCAGCAAGAAATTGAGAAGCCACTTATAAGCCAACGGCTGTGTTGTGAGAGGTTGAATTAAGTCGATCACATCGTTGGTGACTATTTCAAGCTGCTTAAGCGAGTTGGATAGCTGTCCTAATTTAACATTCACCTTTCTTTTAATGACGCCAACATCCTTCTTCAATGGTTTATCCTTATCAAGTTCCGATACAATGTGCGTTTTAATATCCTGGATATCTTGTCTGTACTTGAGAAGAGTTTTCTCGACTTGAAGGGGACTGCCAAAAGCAGATGATAATTTAGCTGCCGCCTCTTTCTCAGCCTTCTTTCTCAATTCCTCTTTTTTCTTTTTCTCTTCCTGTTCTTTTTGCTCTTTCTCCTTCCTCCGTTTCTGCTCTTCCGCTAGTTTCTTCTCTTCCGCTAGTCTCTTCTCTTCCGCTAGTTTCTTTTCTTCCTCCATCTTCCTCTTTGCTTCCTCTTCCTCGCGTTTCTTTCGTTCCGCTTCTTCTTTTTCCTTTCTTTGTTTTTCTCTCTCCAAAGCCAACAATCTTTGTTTCTCTTCTTCTCGAAGACGAATTTGGTTTTCAATGATTCGCTTCACGTCTGACTGCAGAGAACGAATACTGCGTTCAAACTCTTCATCTAAAAACGACAAACTTGTGTCCACCAGCTTTCTTGTTTTGTCAAGATATGCTTCCCATTCTTGACATTTCTCCTTCATAGAGCTCGAGAAACTCAGAATACACAATTCATCTAACTTTATTAGGGATTCATTTAGGAGTTGAGATGCAGACTGGGCAGATGATTCAAGTAGTAGTGTGTGGGCCACATTATCTCTATTATCCAGCAAGTTAGTTTTGAGCGCTGGCTTAGAAAGCACTGCCACATTTTGACCAAGTGGAATTCCAAATCTCATTATCTCATTCAGTTGTCTTAAAGAGAAGACCCGAAATTTGTATATACGTCTAACTATCAGCTGAATTTATGGTGCACGGGTGTTATAAACTAAGTCTTATATTTTTATATGAAAACGGGAATCGTTTCCATAAATACGCTATGGCTTCAACGGTCCCGACAAGAAATCTCGCTTTTTGTAATAAAGGGCCCTCTTAATTTTGAAACACCTTATGTATTTCATTCATTGTACTTTATTGTTCATGTTGTTTCTCTTTAGATACTTTACCCAAGCACCAAGCTTTCAATATAATTTTCAGGGGCAATACCGGTTTTCTTCTAATATTGATAAACCATCACAGTCAGGCTTTATAAAGAGTTAATTTTACTTTTTCTCGTGAGTTGTTGGAAAAGGTTTTTTTTTTTTAATTACTCACAATTTGTCAAATGATCTTTCGGCTGTCGCATCCTACATCTGCGGGCCAACTTCTGCGCGCTACTACGGCCACCATTTTTACACGCAGTTCATCAAAATTTTCCAGTTCAAGGAATCATCGAAACACTAAACGCCATGAACAAGCAGTGGGTTCGTCTATTCTCCAGTACCGGGGCAAGGGCGAAAAAGTACTCGACCGTGGAACCCGTTCACCATTTGGTGGAGGTTAAAAAGGCCGCTTTATCACCCAGATACCAGCCCTTGTTAATGGCTAAAGATGACATTGAATCTGTCGGGTTCAAGCCCACGGAAATCGACCAGGATAGACTTGGCGAACATTACAGAAATACTTTGCAAAGTGACTTGATGTTGCATTTTTTTGACCATGCTAACGAGACCATTCCAGGTGCCAAAAAGAGAGACTGGGGTGTCAACTCTCCATACGCATTGTACCGTCCTTGGAAAAAACCAAGCGGCACGCCTCGTCCTACCAGGGACATCAAGCCTATCACGGCTAGTAATATCCCAGAGCTTACGGGGATCTCCATCAACTTGTACTCGAAAGAAGCTTTGGAACACACATGGCTTAACATTTCGGCTAGATTACAGATTTCGCAAATCACAAATGTCAAGCCAAAACAAGCCTACAATAAATCCAACGTCTTACAGTGGAAGGTTAGACAAGGAAAGCCTTGTGGATGTAAGGTGGAGTTGACCGGTAGAGATATGCACCAATTTTTCTCAACCTTGACGGAAATGGTTTTGCCCAGGATAAGATATTACAAGGGAATCAGCAACACCTCTGGTGACAAAGGTGGTAACATCACTTTCGGTTTAGATCCTGAGCATGTGAAGTACTTTCCTGAGATTGAAAACTTCCAGGAATTATTCCCCAACCTTTTTGGATTCCACATTACATTCAAGACATCTGCCAGAACGGATGAGGCCGCTCGTACCTTGTTGAGCTCCATGGGCATTCCATTCTACACACGCCCTCGTAACCTGTAAATAGTTATGACCTAGCTTACTTCTTTAATCTAAGCCATTTGTAACACATAATGTAAAAATCTTTATCAGCAACTGGAAGATGCATGATAAAATATGGCCATCAGGTAAAAAACCAACCTTAATCTTACAAAGTTTTTCCGAAGCCAAGTGAAGTGTACTGAAGCTGGTGGCTATTCTGGACCTATATGAGTTATGTAAAGATACAGAACCACCAAGAATGATTTGATCGTAATCAGACCTAATTTTGGACGAGCGAACCACGAAATATGTAATTTTTTTCCATCATTCTTAGCGTTTTACTATTTGTCGTGTTTACTGAACCAGAGATGCACTGTTCGAAGTGGGCTCATAGCAAATCGCGGTTTCCCCAGATTCTTGGGCACACTTTACGACGCATGTCTTTTCTTTCTATTGTCCACGAATTTTCGGTGTTATACTCTTCGCGAGTTCTTCAAAAAGATAAAAGGTGGAGTGATGGGCGTCTACGATATTATGAGCTCAATAATAAGCTCGAGGTTTTTAGTGACGACATGCTACTAGTGGGGGCAGATTTTTATCCTCACCACGCCCGTAAACCACTCGAATTTGGAGTCTTTGCAGAAGGAAATCTGTACATTCTACCTGGCGGAAAACTTATATTAGAAATCAATGAATACCTTGGCAGTTTCGAGCGAGATATTTCGAATATTTTTGTGAAGAAAGATCCCCTGGTGAAAGCAGAGCCAGACGCACGATTTCAACAGATACACCCGGAAACGACGAGCGTGAAATTACAGAAATTCAGCAAAACTTTGGGGCCTAAAGATCTCAAAGCAAGGCCTGATCTGCATTCCATCATTCATCCGGGAAAGTTGTCCAAGCCTTCCCCGGGCAGGCCCATTGGTCTCAGGAGAAAAATTCAAACCACCGAAAGGCAATCACCCAAGCGCGCAGCGATAAAGATGAGTGTAGGCGAGAGGCTTGATGCATCATACTTTTCAGTTCGGGGAGAAAGCGAGCGAATCCCTCCAGGCTCTAACAAGCTCAGTAGAAGACTCAAGTTTGAAGCTGGGATGTCCCTGGTCGAAAGGGAGATTGCATCAAACGACGCCAAATCACTCGGAGATTTTGGTGGTGTTTCTGTACCGATCAATAATGCAGCAGATTTTACTACTGAAAATGAACTTGATGATATCATGAATCTCACGCAGAAGTATGGGGGTTTTCTGTAAAATGCTTCCACTTGAGCGGATTCATCGATAAAGAATTGATAAAGCAAGTTCTCAAGCTCGGGGTTAAATTAGATTTCGAGGCTTTCTTTTGGGATTTTAAGCGTTCAATTTCAGACATGCCCTCGACTGATATACAGAGAAATAATTTCCAAGATTTGTTAGTACTATAGTGCACCAAATACGGTTCTTTTACTGAAAATCTGCGTTCTACAGATCCCATTCCCGGGTTCAAGACCGTATCAAATTTTCATGCTTCACGTGAAAGAGGTGTTACAGGGGAAAAATTCGTTTCCTTTTGCTGTTTTATTTTGGTTATGGTAAATTAAATACAATGATCCACAAGAGCTTGTCTCTCCCCGGATTTTGAAGTAAACAGGCGCAAAGTCTCGATGACACGAAGTAACATGTATCCCAGAATGATTTACTCGTGGAACAAGAAGAAACTCAAGCCCCGAGGTGCTTCAGGGCTAGATTCTGATCCAGAGCCATGAATAAAATTGAACTTGTGTAATTATTTTTTAGTGAAGAAAACAAATCTTTTGTTTTTTGGATTCTGAAGGGTAACGCAAGCACGTGAGGGCCTTTGAATTTTCCCCTCTTTGATCTTACAATTAATTTTTCAACATTTTTTTTTTTTTTTTTTTTTTTGCCCCGCAGGATGATATTATCATGTCAGCTGTGGGGTTGGTTGGTGGAAACTTTTAGCGCACTAATTAGGGATGTCCATTGACTCGATTGCACCATTTTGTTACAAATAACTAAAGCTTTACAGACATGAGAATAAGCCGGAGAGTAATTTACAGGGCCAAGTACTCAGATTTAAATCTTAAAAGCAACAAGAGATACAAAATAAAGCCCCAGACTTTGCGTTTAGACTGAGTATTGGGATTGAATCGGGTCAACAATCAGTGCGGCGCTGCATGCCAGCACGTCTGGAAGAACATAGTCTCCCATATGCAAACGATTAATTAATTTTCTCACCGATAAGCTATGCCGGAATGAAGCAAAATAGCAAGAATAAAGTTACCTTTATAAGTTTTTTTTTCTTGAACAAGTGCCGCGTATTAGATAAAAATAAAATCAACAACCCCCTCGTATCTGTAATGCGTCCTTTTCTTGGTAGTGCCAAGAAGTCTTGGCGGGTTGGTTGCACGCTGGTGTAATTTTTTTTTTTGAGGTAAATAAAAGTAAAGTAAAGCTCGCTACGGGTAAAATTAATATCAAGAGCAATGAATCTAATTTCTTTTTTGCCTTTCAAGTCGACCAGTTAAAAAACATATCTCGATTTTTGGGGTTGTCTTGTTGTTGTTTGCTGCATTCTCGAAACACGGTTATGCACTAATTAATTAATTGAGCGAAACACGCCAACGTGGGCCCTGCTATCACCGTGGCTCATGCACACGTGCGCGTTGTAGTAGGCGGACCATAATTTGATGCCATCAAAGTTGCGGGTTTTGCATGAACAATAAAACCTGCTTTGCCGGGTTCCATCGTAAACAAAAATATTTACTTTATTTCGTTTTGAAGGTTTCCAGTAATCTTTGATTTTTACAATACCTTGAAATTTTGGTTATTCATAACTGTCATATTTGTTTTTGGTCACTACGCAAAAGCCACCATAATAGAGTTGTCTGCTGTCTCTCACCGTGTCACCTGATCTGCCTCGCTATTACTCACGAGCGCATCTAGTGTTTGTCGTTAAAGCCGACTAAGATAAACACATACACGAAAGAAAATCAAAAAGAAAGAAAAAAAAAATATTCCGGTGGTGAAGAAAGATCTTAGCCTGCTAAATAATAAGGAATTTTCACGAATCAAGCCTTTGCTCATATAGCCGGTCTGTTTTTTTTGGGTCACCTTCTCATACATCACTGAGAAAAAGTGACTAAGGACCAAGAAAGAAGAAAGAAAACCATACTTGAAAATCACCTATTCACCAGCCCGCCTTGATGAACCGCCTAGAAGAATCATGAGTTTAATACTATCTCCTCACACATGCCCAATGTCTACAAAAACTCGAAAATCCAGCCCCGTACAGTCGGACCATGGCTCGCCGAGGCTAAAACCTCCTCCCCTGCGAAGAGGAGGCCTGGACTCTAGTGGTAACAATGAAAGCGGCCGACACTCACCTAATCATACCCGGCAAACAAAATTAACATCAAGAAGCCCTTCTCTGAACCCAGAGGAACTTTTCGATCCCTTCCTTGCAAAATATATCAAGCCCACAAGTAGTCTCAACCACGAGCTTTACTTCAAGTCGCTTAATAAGCAGGTGCGGATTAAGAGTTTTGACTACTACCAGAAATACTTGAACCACGATAGGGAAACGTCTCCGCGTGTCAGTTATTTAAAACAGGACTGCTCAGCTCTAAAAAAGCCATTTTCGCCTCTACGCCAGGAAATCTCTCCCAAATACGTACCCGAAAAAGAGGACAAACTAGATCCGCTTGGCCTGAAAGTACCCCAAAGAAGACGTAAATATGGCAGTGATACCACAGTTCAACCAGAACTCAAGAAGGCCCAACCACAGGTTAGAGCCGAGCCCCTACCTTTGAAATTTGAAGAGTGCCCTTCTGGTGATTTGATTACTTTGATGACCCGTATGATCCAGTCACTTATTAGTCTAAATGACCGCAGTGTACCGGCCTCTATATCCAGCCCACCTTCTCTGAAAGCTCCAGGTCCAAGTCCCGAACAAAAGAACAAGTTGTTGACGCGGTATCACTCCAGAACACCCCCTGCAATCTCGATTCACACATACATTAGTAGACTTGCCAAATTCAACAATCTCACCCCGGCAACTTTGCTCACAACTATCTATTACATTGACCTTTTATCACACAACTTCCAGCCTTACTTTACGCTTAATTCCTGGACCGTTCACCGCTTTTTGTTGGTCGCCACGATGCTCGCACAGAAATCGTTGGAAGACTTTTTTTTCACAAATGACCACTATGCTCGTGTTGGTGGTGTGGCGTTGACTGAGTTAAACTTTCTCGAGCTAGATTTCCTAAGCAGAGTCGATTGGAAGGTTATTCCAGCAAAGCAGATCCTGCCTACACAAACATCTATTCGCCATTCTAAGGAGGTACTTGATCTCTACTATTGGCAGTTGGTCAATCTTATGGGCAAGAATACCACTGAGAAGGATAACATTACGTATTTTCTTCCGAATAGACCTGTCTCCTGAGCTAGACAACGCATTATAATTTAGTCACCATTGGATTCCGGGGCTTAAATTTTTTTTCTACATTGTGTCTCAGCTTTTTTTCTTTTTGTTTTCACTGCATGCGTTATTCAATGAATGATTTGAAGCCTGTCTTCATTAGAATAATTTTTTTTTTCCAACATTTCTTTTCTTCGTCTGGGTGCTGTTCCTGGGTTTATGGGGACATTTAAACACATTATTTGAACAGTTATTGGTTTGGCATACGTTCCTTGATATTGTCATATATATATAAATAAACTTTTTTCATAACCAATAAAAGTGTAATACAACAAAAACCTTCTACAATTGCGCTCAAGAGCTGAAAGTAAATATATTTGAAATAAAAGGGGAGATTATAAAGCCACATGGCAAAAAAAACTCGGGAAAAAAAATTAAAGAAAACGCTATTGGGGCTTTATCAACTCAAAAGAGCAACACAAGCTCTTGTCTACGCCCATGATCGCACCGTAGTTATTGAAGTCTCCACAGTAGTTTGGGGCCAGAAAAACGGTAACCAACTTTCGTTTGTTAAAAAATTCGTAACCGTCTTCTACAACCATATGGCCTCTCACAATCAAGTCCATATTGAATTTCGCCAAAAAGTGGTCCACGTGTTTTTTTCCGAAACAATACGAGACACCACGATCATTTCTGGGCCACTTGTTCGGCGAGTAAGTACGCACCAGAGCGTCAGGGTCAGACCACAACAAATCTGCCAAAAGACCTCTATCAGGAATATCAGTAGGTCTCTGGATCTGTTCCACCTGTTTCAAGCTATGGAGCTCGGGCGACAATCCACCATGAATGCAGAAAATCTTATCATTGATGGTAGCTGCGATCGGCAATGTATTGAAGACATCGATAAAGCCTTTCCACAACTTATGGCTGCCAGAAATGAGAGGCAAACGTCTTTTACACTCATCATAGAATCCATAAATCTTGGTGATGTTTGCCGACTCATGATTTCCCCTCAACATGAAGAAATTTTCGGGATACTTAATTTTGTAGCACAATAAAAGAAGAATAACCTCCAATGACTTATATCCTCGGTCAACGTAGTCCCCCAAGAATAAATAGTTCGTGTACGGGGGATACCCACAGGAGTCAAATATACGAATCAAGTCAAAAAACTGGCCGTGAATATCTCCCACAATTTTTACTGGAGGAGACAACTTTAATAAGGCTGGTTGATCCAAAAAGATTGAGCGAGATTTAGCCAAAATCGACTTGATCTCCAACGTTGTCAAGGGTAACTTATCCTTTTGTTTCCGCGCCTTTTGAGTTTTAAAGGCGTCTTTATTGCGACCTATCGTAAGCAAGCGATCAATTATCCCGTCAATGTCAAAGTCCGTTTTCTTGGCTTGGGGAAGAGATGGAGGCGAGAGCGAAACAGGAGAGTCAGCCCCTTGTTGCGTGACTGAAGAAGCAGAACCCTTGAACTCCGACTTGGAAATGACCTGCGGTTTCGCTTCCATCTTCAAAGGTTCAGGAGTCGACTCAAGCGAATTTTCGGCGATAGGGTCCAACAAAGAAGAATCTGGTGGTGCCAGGTGCGAGGTTTCATTCTTGGCAATAGTACCTGAGCTGGCACCCGTGGGCAGGCCGGAAGGCGAGTACAGCGACAGAAGCAGACTAGTATCACGCTCACTGCCGGTGAACAACGGCGACACGGAGAGATTGTCACTTTTTTGACTGTCTAGGGAAGAGCTATAGTCCTGGGTTGCGTGCTTCCATTTGGACGGCGAGTTGTGCGAGTGCGCCAGGCCGTTAGCTAACAACACAGCCATAGAGGCATCAATGTTCATCTCGAGGTCCAAGTCACGTGAGGATTTGCGGCGGGCACCCAGTCGCGACGGGATGTTTTGTGGCGGAGACTGGGCGGCTAATGGCGGCACTTCGTTCATCGATAATTGAGATAGACGTTCCGTAAGAACGTCGCTACCGTTTCCGGTAGGCCGAGATAGCGCAGACGAGGAGGTGTCCTCGGACTCTACGTCGCCAGCGATCACGTCCGATGAAGAACTAACATTTTTGCTGGCAGAGATATTCGGTAGGGGGTCATTCTTAGAAGGGGTGTTTCCCATAGCTGGTCACGAGCAAAAAAAAAAAGGACTTTGAAACGGGAGGAGGACGGGGGTTGAAGCCGAAGTTTAACTTGTTTGGGGGAAGAAAAAAACGAGTTCGGAAAAAAGGGGTCAGGTTTAAATGTATTAGTTGTGGTTAAGGGGAGGCGACCTCGGCTTAGTATCAGAGAAAAAAATCGTCGTGGCATGCGCAATGCGACCCCGGCGGTCGTGTGCAAGTCAGAACCGTGTCAATTTTTTCTTTTGTTAATTAGTGAGGCAGGTCTGGCCGGCCGAGCCTCAGTTTCTGGTCGCTCACCTGTATGAAGTCTGGCCGTGCGCGAAAAGGCCGGGCTCAAAACATTTTGAATTGCCAAAAATCTTGCAATTTATTACCACCGTCTTTCTTCATATTTCCGTCAGACTCACGTGGTCGTTGTCGTGATACCGGTAAAATTCTCTAGTTTTCAAAAAAGTTGTAGAGATGCAATTTGGATGATAACAGAGATTGATCACGGGGCAATCACCGAAACGAAATTCAGCCTTATATTTATATAAACCATTGTTCAGAATTGTAATTGGTCCCGTATTATTGCTCGCCAAATTTGCTCATTTCCCGCACTTCACATTTCATCGTGTGAGGGACGGGGAAACCAGCAATAGTGCTTGAATGTGACTCGTTTCGCTTTTGCAGCACAGCAACAAAAAGTAATATGTGGTATCCTAGTCTTCAAGAGCCTGCCCCCTTTGTCTTATATTTTCAATTTACATAAATCCATACAATAGGCATTTCTTCGCTGATAGTTTTAGGACATCTTGTCTGCTTTTACTTTTTATTTCCTTTTCTTCGTTTCCTTGGCCCTAGAACAAGGCTTCAAGATACTTATTGGTCAAAGATTATGTTCGGTTGGCTCATATATCTATACAGGCAATTCATATCTCAACAGGTTTTCTAGGCAGAACTTTAGCGTTAATTTTTTATGTATTGCTGATAGGCTTGTAAAGCATCACAGTAAGCTCAAACGAGACCATGCAATCTTTCTCGCGCCAAATGAGAGAGAGAAAGATATTCTTTTTGTACCCCATTGCAGCGCCTTTGATACCGTAAACTCTTGAATATCGAGACTTTCGAAATATCCTTTTTGATAGGAACTTGCAATTGAATCCATGAGCATTATTTTCACTTCAGTAGGCTCACTAGCTCGTGTCTCTCTGATAAATCTGTTTTGCAGATCAGATTACAGACCCTCTCTTTTAGAAAAAATTCCTTTTGTACTTTTGGAGAACATTTTCAGCCACCTAGGCAAACATGAATTATTAAATATTTGCTTGGTGTCTAAACCATTGTATTTTCCTGCCGTCAAACGATTGTTTGTAAAAATCAGCATCACCGATGACAATTTAGAGGCTGCGTACGCCGAGGATCAAATGCGAAGAAGTTCCATCTATCATTGCACGATTATTAAATCATCAAAAGTCAAATATTTGCTCCGCGTGATAAAGAAAAACGATTTTCATGCCACTTTAATTCATTCTCTAAAAGTAGTAAGCGCAAATGATATCACACTTATCCCGCAGCTATTGCTTTACACACGTTTGAAATATTTCCATCACAAAGAACATTTTGAATTGCCTCCAGAAACGTTATATACGTTAGAGTCAATCACATTGCCAATTTCTGTCGAATTTCACTTTGCACCAAACCTTGTTGAGCTCAAGCTTCTTTATTTTGCCGGAAGAGATGACCATGAAGATTATGAGAAGCTTGCCACAGCTATGATTGAACTGAATGGGTTTCACCGCTTGAAAACGTTGAAATTCCAATTGTCGAAAAAGAAATTTAAAAGTCAATATCTTGAATTTTCAACAACACCCAAAGCCTCCTGGACTACTTTTTTTGAGGTTTTTGAGCGAAAAAAGATCAAATTGAATTTAGTCGGTTTGGGGCTCGATGGAGATGTTGAAAACAAAGGCGAGAAGATCGCGGGTTTAATCAGCCAGGTTGTGCCCCTTTGTAATTTGGTTAGTTTGGAATTGAGCTACTCTGAGCAGTGTCACACAAGAGAAGCACCTTCTGATCACAAAATTACTTTTTTAGAAGCCATCACATCAAACCTGCCTTCACTCCAGTATCTCGTTATAAAACCTACCGAGAACTGTAGAATATGTCAGCTCAATTCAGTCATCGCCACCTTAAAAGACAATATACCCCACCAGTTAAAATTACTTCTGATCTCGATTGCACCTCCCAAAGACTTTGACGCGGACAGCGTTCGAAGAGCGATCTTGCTATATCAACAAAATCTTTTGAGACTAAAATTTGAAGATACGTCAACTTCATGGTATCAACTCAAACAAGTATTAAAAGCACTCGATTTTGGTCAGTTTCTTAAGTGGTCAAAGTTTTTAAACAACGAAAGCAATTTATTTCCGGACAGGATTCTTGATTATGGCATGGGCAGAACGTATTTACATCAGACAAAAATTGAACTTTTGAATATATGCAAGCCTCAGATTGAAACCTACTTGAACAAAGATTTGATATTTATCAATGCTTCAGCGAGTCTTCCTTTTATGACAGAGTACTGCGTCCTTGACTTCTGTATCGATATGAAAACCCCGGGTATTATTGCCAATGAAAACATCATATCATTTTAATAGTTAAACCATAAAGAGGATGTACAAGTTTCGTCAGAAATGCCTTTTTGAAAAAATAAATCAAGACGCTAATAAAAACCTTTGTTTAAAAATAGCCCAATAAAGCACAAGATAGGTCAAAGTTCTGGCCAAGGGACATAGTACCCTTTTTCGTTTTGTCAGTAAAATTTAACACGATGTAATCCGTTATTTTGACAGATCTCAAATAGATAAACAAAGCCTGTTTGAGAAAGATTAAAGGGAAACTGAAAGATCTCAGCATTCTTCATGAATATCCTTTGTCGATTTTAATTTTGAGGCATTTAATCTTAAAAATAATGAGTAGATAAAAATACTAAAACAAGATTGCCGCAGAGCCAGATGTTTAAGTTTCGCTGATGGGCCAACGTACTCGATTTCTCTTCGATTCATGTAGAATAGTAAGGGCGGAACAGAAAGTTAATTCACCCAGTTCAAAAATTACCAATAAAGCACGCCCAAGAACAGCAAAAAATATTAATAAATATCAATTTGAATGTACGTAACTCTAAGCCGTTCTGATTGACTTGAATTGACCTTAGGTCAGTGCGTAATCACTAAAACTTCTTTTCGCGACCATTTGCACCCATTTGCACCCATTTGCACCCACTTGCACCCTTTTATATCTGCCAACTTTCCACATTTTCCTCCAAGTTTTGTTAAAATGATTTCAGAATTTCTTTCCAGACCCAAAGTTCTATTTGAAAACCTACTTCCAAAGCCCCAGGTGATTGAAGTTCTCAAATGTGGCAAGATACCCATGCACATTGGGTTCATAATGGATGGCAATCGCAGATACGCAATGGAGAAAGGTCTTCCCACCAAGGAGGGACATAGAAAGGGTATCGAAACTCTTATCTCAGTATGTTAGTAAATAATAGTAAAGCCCAAGTCATTGGCTAAAAATTAAAGCATTTTTGAAGTGAAGTGAAATTCTTTACTAACAGTTTAAGACTCTTGAAACCTGTTTCGACGTTGGAATTTTAGAGGTATCCATATACACATTCTCAATTGAAAACTTCAAGCGTTCCACTCAAGAAATCTTCGACTACCAAAATTTATTGAAAGATGCTCTAAAGAAAATCGTTGAGAAGTCATCACTTAAAAACCATGACGTGGGCATCCACATAGTAGGAAATAAATCCTTGATTAAGCCTGAAATTCTAGTGGACTTGGAAAAAATTGAAATATTGGCAAACACAGGCAAAGTGACACGAAACTTCAATGTTTGCTTTTCCTACACTTCCCGAGATGAGATCTCAAACTCAATAAGAGAAATTTCTCGTAAGCGAACTGCTGGTCCCTTAAAGAAAGATGAGATAAATGAGAAGCTAATCATGGAAAATTTCTACGGGGATCACACCAGTAATCCACTTGATCTACTTGTTCGCACAAGCGGACATACTAGGCTTAGTGATTTTATGTTGTGGCAATGTTCCTCAGAGTGCAAAATAATTTTCCTTGACAAGTATTGGCCTTGTCTCGGCTTCAAAGATCTTTATTTCATCCTTTTGAGTTGGAGCTTGGAAGAAGCTAGCTATCGTGGAAACCATCTTTCACTTGGTCCTCAATATTCGCCAAAACATGTGGGTATTAATTTACTACCCGCTTCTCCGCCACTTGCTACAGTGGTGCCAAATTTCAAAGTGAGAAAGGAAACAATGAAAAGTTGAAATATAAGTCAGTTCTACGGCCGCGAATTGTTTTATTCTTTTCGAATTGATATTTTTCTGCTTTCATTCAAAAAATTACCTCCTTTACTGAAGGAAAAGATTAACCTACTCCCTCTCTGGTGTCCTGGAAGCAAAATGAGAGAATCTCGCGATTCAAGAAGCGGATAGCCTGACTCCGCGAAGCGAAGCGGAAAGAGGTAGCTTGGAGTTTTTTATCTTTTACTTTCTTTCTTTTTTTTTTCAATGCATATGGATATATAAAAGAACGTAGAAGTAAGATTTTTTTTTTTTTTTGTTATAGTTTGCTATTTTCACATGTGTTTGGCAGATATATATCTTGCTAACAAAACGATGACAGCGAGGATGTCGTCATCTTTAGCAACTAACGCCACATCTCCTCCGCGACCCCGATCTAAACAACTCAATTCATGATTTCTCGACTCAGTACCATGACTCGCTCCATTCGCTCAGCGGGATGTCTTATTATTGGAGATGAAGTTCTCAACGGTAAAATCCTAGATACAAATCTGTTTGAGTTTGCCAAATTTTGCTTTAACGAACTCTCCGTGCCCTTGAAAAAAACCATAGTATGTGGGGACGACAAACAAGATATCATCAATTCACTCAATATCTTGAGACAAAATAATTGCGATTTCATAGTCACCAGTGGAGGCATAGGGTCTACTCACGATGATATCACATACGATGCATTATCACTGGCATTCCAATTACAGTGCAAGCTAGATTCCGAGACAGTAAATAAAATGCAATCACTTCGTGGTACTTACTTGCTGCTGTTGTCAAAACCTCAACTAGATGCATTCTATAGAATGGCTACATTGCCGCAAGCTTCACAGAATATTTCAGTTCTGAAACTTTTCACCGATGAAAGCCTCTGGGTACCGATAGTGGGGATTGACGAGCAAGTGTATGTTCTACCAGGTGTTCCTCAATTGTTTAAGAAGCTTTTGATGGGTTTGGGCGCATCTGTGAAAGATCGTGTAATTTCTGAGAAATTCACTCGTTTTTTCGTTAAGACAACCACCAGCGAAAGCAGTTTAGCCCCCTTCTTGGCCAATTTACAAGAACAGTGCGATGCAAAGCATGGACAAGGAAGAGTAAAGTTGGGTTCTTATCCACACTTTAACTGGAAGATCAATACAATCAGTATCATTGGGGATAGTTTAGTTCCAATGGAAGACTTGCGGCTTGTCGTGGATGAAGTTTTGCAAAACATTGGGGCAAACGCGAAAGAGATCTCAGTAGAAGAAGAGGAACACATGTCTACAAAAGAGCCTGAGCCGTAATTAGTGCGTTCAAAAATGTTGTATCAGTCTTATTAGTATAGATAGAGTCATATATATGTTTACAACTTCTCTGCGAAGAGCTTGGTTAAATCCTCCACAGCTTGTGTAATGCCTTCTGGTTTGTCACCCATACCTTGCACCACATTTCCTTTACCACCAGCTTTACCGCCAATGTGAGTGCTGACAGCACTTGCCAACTCGTTGGCGTTAACACCTTTAGCGATGGCTTCATCAGAAACGTAACAACCGTGAGCAACCTTACCCTCGGATCCGGTGATTAAGTAGAGAGATTTCGTCTTGTCTTGTTTCTTGATGAGGTTGATAGCTTCAGTAATAGCCTTGGCATTAGCATCAATCGCAACGTGGGCTACAAAGAATGGAGCCTTCGATTTTTCCTCATCATTCAACCATTCGTTAACAACATCAAGGGTTTTCTTGGACTCCTCTTTTTGCTTTGCCTTTAAGTTGTCTTTGATGGACTTGTCAATTTTGGCAAATTTCTCATTCAACTTAATCTTTGCCAACACAGAAATGGAGAGTTGCTTCAAGCTGACACCCAACTCCTTGCTTCTCTTCTCCTTTTCTGGGCCGAACGGGAGCTTGTCTGTCGCAGTCAAGGACTCATCGAACTCCTTGGCAATTCTTTGGACTTCGTGTGCCTCGTGGCCAGTGACAGCAACAATTCTTCTGATACCCTTCGCGATACCGGACTCCTCAATGATAACCAAATCCTTGATTTCGCCAGTCTTTGAAACGTGAGTACCACCGCAGAACTCAATGGAAAGTCCGTGCCACTCTTCATTCTTTGGATTGGCTAACAAATCATCAACAGAGACACCAATGGAGACCACTCTGACTGGGTCTGGGTAAGTCTCACCAAACACTGCTCTCAACCCATTGATTTCTTTAGCGGAAGACAAAGAAACGTCCTTGTAAAAGACTTGTTTGTTAGAGGCAATGTTTTCGTTCGAAATCTTTTCAACTTGCTCAAGTTCTTTTGGAGTCAAGGCTTGTTTGTGAGAGAAGTCGAATCTCAACTTTTCTGGGGCAACCAAGGAGCCCTTTTGGTCAACACCATCGCCCAAGACTTCTCTCAAAGCCAAGTTTAAGACGTGAGTACCTGTATGGTTGTTTCTAATTGGCCATCTTCTCAACTCGTCGTAGGTAGCAATGATCTCGTCATTCAATTTTAAGGCACCTTCAACCAAGTAACCAGTGTGGAGCACGTATCCAGCGTATGTTTGTACATTACGGACGTTGAACTCGGAGCTACCATCGATAACCAAAGATCCAGTATCATACTCTTGTCCACCTTGTTCAGCGTAGAAAGGAGTCTTGTCCAAGATAACACCATATTGCTGGCCAACTTCTGAAATACTGTCAACAAATTTTGATCCATCATACAAGGCCAAGATTTTAGACTTTGTGTTGTCCAATCCGTATTTGAATGAGTCGTCGGTCTTTGGCACGGCATCGTTGTTGTCCAACTCGGACAAAGCGTGGACATCTAACTTAACCAAGTTGGAGCCAGCCTTGGAGTTCAAACCTTTAGAGGCTTCTCTAGATGCCTCCTTGGCTTGTTCGAAACCTTCTTCATCGATTTTCAAGCCAGTCTCCTCGGCCATCAATCTGGTCAAGTCGACAGGGAAACCGTAAGTGTCGTACAATCTCCAAACAATGTTTCCGGGCAAAGTTTGTTCCGGGGTCTTTGAGCAAATGATGGCATACTTCTCGAAAAGTTTCTCACCTCTTTCCAAAGTCTTAGCAAAAGAAACTTCCTCCTCAACCAAGATCTCCTTCAATTCGACAGAATTCTTGGCAATTTCGGGGAAGATGGCTGAGTTTTGCTCGATGACTACATCCACCAACTGCTGGAAGAATGAGCCAATAGGGTAGTTCATGTACTTACGCACGTAACGAGAGCCTCTTCTTAAGATTCTTCTCAAGACATAGCCTCTACCCTCATTGTTAGGAACACCACCATCGGAGATAGCAAAGGTCAAGGTTCTAACGTGGTCAGCAATGACTCTGTATGCGGTGTCAATACCATCAATATCCTCATCGCCAAATCTACCGGCATAAGGTCTGACGCCTGTGATCTCCCTGATCTTATCGAAGATAGGAGTGAAGACGTCGGTGTCATAGTTGGAAGACTTGTCTTGCAAGATGGAGACCAATCTCTCGAAACCCATACCGGTATCAATGTGCTTGTTAGGCAATGGCTTCAACGATGCATCGGGCTCTCTGTTGTATTGAATAAACACAATGTTCCAGATCTCCAACACGTTGGGGTCGTCCTGGTTCACGAGGGCAGCGGCGTTTCTACCACCACCGATTCTATCGTAGTGGATCTCGGAGCAAGGACCACAAGGACCTTGGTCACCCATTTCCCAGAAGTTATCCTCGGCGTTTCCTGGCAAAATATGGTCCTCAGCTACGCCAACGTCGAGCCAAAACTGCTTGGCCTCCAAGTCAGGTTGCAAACCGTTCTTCTCGTCACCCTCAAAGTAAGTCACGTACATTCTGTTGGGGTCCAAGCCGTACACTTGGGTCAACAAAGTCCAAGAATATTGAATGGCTTCTTTCTTGAAGTAGTCACCAAACGACCAGTTACCCAACATCTCGAAAAAGGTGTGATGGTAAGAGTCTTTACCAACATCATCCAAATCGTTATGCTTACCACCGGCTCTAATACACTTTTGCGAGTTTGCGGCAGATTTTAAAGAGGCGAAATCCGAGCTGGGGTCAACCGTACCCAAGAAAATGGGCTTATACTGGTTCATACCAGCATTGGCGAAGAGTAACGTTGGGTCGTTGTGGGGGACCACCGAGGAGGATGGCACATATGTGTGCGAGTGTTCCTTGAAATAGTCCAAGAAAGTAGATCTGACTTTGGCAGCGGACCAAGGAGTGGAAGACATGATGTGCTTTCGAGTTAGAGTCTTTAGCATGTAAAGCGACTCAAGATCACGCGAACCTCGCTTTTTTTTTTCTTCCCTTTCCTGTTCAAACCACGTCATGAGCGCGCATCCGTGCACCATCTTTGGGAGCTGCCTTGTGAAGATAGGGCAGGCGGCGGCCCAAGCTTTAAGGCCTAGGCCCGCGCTTGAAGGATATGATAAAAATGAGTCGTAATTTTGGCAGGGTATCTATCAGAAAAGTTGTCCGAGTGCTTTCGGCCGAAGCATTGTTGCAAATGCCTAAAAGAGGTTTCGAAGAAAAGAGAGACAATAAGAAACCCCCTCTTCCCCCTTTCAAAAACAATGAACACAATTTTGGAATAGTTCCATTGGTGTATTTTCTGCTCGCCCAGAATATGTCAATATTTACTCAGTCCTGCAAATTCGCATCAAAAGTGCGCAAAAATAATTTGTCTACTCACAAAAAAATAATTTGAATACACTTTACATGAAAAAAAACCCTTAGAAAAAGGTAAACTTTAATGCAAAAACACAATTGAGTTATAATGAGACTATATTAGCTATAAAAATTATTTCCTGGAGATATATTATTCCGATGTTCCCACGCTGGGCACGCGAACCGGCTTCTTGCTCAAGGTCCCAAAGCATCGCGGCCCAATTCTTCCCCGGTTCATTTCATCCGGGCTTTGCCTGCCGCGCGGCATAGAAATCAAACTCCCGATTTCAGATCGCATCTCAGAACTGACTGCACCCTCGCGTGGAGTGAACATCCGTGCACCTGCTTCTCAAAGGCAGAGAGGCCTGTTTATTTGCTCATACTATGGCAAAAGCTGCAGGTACTTTTAATCCGCCTGCAATGTTACTTCTCCTCGAAAACCCCATGAAAAAATAATTCTATACTTCCATGATTCTCATAGACAACATAAAATACTCGTGTCTGGAGTGCATTCGAGGTCACCGGTCGACTCTGTGCCGCCACCACATGCGGCCTTTACTTCAAGTTCGTTCAAAAGGAAGACCGAATTTACTATTTCCCTATGGCAACAAAAACTACAGAATAGCCGTCTTTGCTCAGGAAGTTGACAACAAGGATGCTTCGCTGGACCAAGGATGCAAAAGCACCCCTGTTGTTATTTTAAAGGCCTCAAATAAGCATGTGATTGACGTTACAAATGGCCAGATCATGGGTCCTTACGATGATTTAGAGAGTAATAAACCTGTTACACCTATTGTTGGTCCGGAAGACTTTGTTGTTTCAAGCACTTGTTGCTCTAATGGAGTCTCCAAAGTTCGCAAGGGATGCAAGTGCAACCAGAAAAAAGTACTGCGCCTGAAGATCTTGAGATCATATATCACCAAAAAAATGGCCCTCCCGAATCTGCTTACTCCGGGAACATCATCGCTGACAAATTCCTTTGATACTAATAATGTCCAGCTTGATACTGTGACTTCAAAGGGGCAACTGTCATATGATTCTGCGACGGAACCCATGCCCCATAAACTGGGCTCTCTAAAACCTTCGGTATGCAAAACTGCATCAAAAGAGTCACCTTCTGGACAAGCTGGGCCCAAAAAGTCTTGTTGTTCAAGTAAAATAGTTGCACCAGGTCCTCAATATCCTCCACAGCGCTCTAATTTCGATATCTTGCAGCTTCCGCAGTCTACACAAAACTACACAGATGCTTCTCTTGGAGGAACCGCGAGTAAAATACCTCAGCAAATGTATCAAAACCTTTCCTTGACGTCACAAATGAACTCGCAAATGGCCCTACCCATGGTTCCGCCAATGTTTACGCCCTCAGATCCGTCGCAAATAAGCGACCAAATAGGCGTAAACCGTAACTTGGCTAATGCACATGGTGTCTTTGAGATTATCAATGTGCCGTCGTGCTCCATTTCAGGATCTTGCAGCTGCTCGTCCGACTGTAGTTGTCCTTCATGTGTGGTGCACAACAACCCGCCTATCAAGGCGGAAGACAACCTTGGGTTTCTTAATAACGATACACAATATGGTTCCAATCTTATACTAAAGCTGGAATCACAAAGTAATCAGACAGAAAGGTATGCACGTGAGCTTCCGCGAGACTTTGCACTGTATTCTACTTATCTTGCACAATTATCGGGCTACGATTCCAACCCTCCGCCATTCATTTCAGAACTACAAATGGAACTACAAAGCGTCCTGCAAGAGCGCACGCAACAACAACAAAAACAGTATTTTCAGCCTGAGCCTAGTCCGTGCACATGTCCTGATAATGACTGTTTTTGCACTAATTGCGAAACACACGGTATCATTGATGGGTATAAATTAGATGACTTTTTCGGGACTCACAGCACTCCTCATAATGGCTTTCTCCAAGGGTGAATGCCACAAAATAAAATCAAACAATCTAGTCTGGGATTTATCTAGATTTGTTTGAAAGGAAGTGTTGGGATGTATAGTATATGTAGGTTTAAATAAATATTTACGGTTGAGAATGAGTTTTGCGTCAATGGAATGTTCTGGAACTAAAGGTGTGGAATCCCATTCAGCCTCACAAAAGTTGAGATAGTTCTCGCTTTATTTTTTTCATTTAACAAAAATTTCGGTCATTAATTCAACTTTCTGATTTCATCAGGCGGACAAGTACAGTTTGAAAAGAGGTATTTTAAGCAAATACTTGCACGTATCGCTCGATCAGTTTTTGCCAGCTTGTTCGCGTTCCAACCTGCCACCTCCTAACTCTCACGACTAGCCTGTGCTGCTTTAAATTGGAAAAAAAAAATCACGATTTTCAAAATCTACCGTCTACGAAATAGAACGAATTAAGGCGAGAGAAAAAAAAAAAAAAAAAACAGTTCACAAATTCCAGCAAGATAAGTAATCGCTCTTTGTCTCACGTACTGTATCTTTTATCGTTGTTGCTCGCTCTTCTCAACTAATTGCGGTATACAGAACTCTGCCCATTATCGCTGAAAATCTCCTCGCGTCATCTTATATTCGACCTTTCAAGGCAATCTGTCCTTACTTAGTATCTGCAAAACCTACAAACTACCTCTGCCATGTCGTTCAATAAAAAAGAAAACGATAATGACAACGACATCCACGTGATCTCCAGAGACACAAACGACTTTGCTCAACCAGAACACTTGGACACCCCAAGCTTTATTCAATCGCTTGACTTGCCTACCCCATCAGGTACAAATGGCCCGCTTTTCGATGCATTCAATCCGGATTTGGAGAGCCAACTACACAACGAGCAGCTTGAACTGACAAATAATGTAAACAGTTTCCAAGACTCGCAGTCAATTGGACCATTGTCGGAATTTGCTAGTCACGAAACCCAAGTACCCACAGAATACAACAATGAGTCAAAACCAGGATACTCTGGCGCACTCACCAAATTTGGACAACTGCTTCCACCTTTGCCCAAGCTTTCTGATCCTGTAATCCCCACAAATCTCCATCTTCAGAATCATAATGCGCTTCCTGAATACCTACACGGAAATTCCAATATTGCAAACAGACCGCAACCATTGCTCCTAACGGGCAAAAGGAAGAAAGATTCGCAGACCCCAAAGGCACGGCCTGCATTTGTAATGAAGATTTGGTCGATGGTTAATGACCCAGAAAATCATGAATATATACGATGGAACGAGGATGGCGAGACGTTTCAAGTTATTCACCGCGAGGAATTCATGAAGAGCATTCTCCCGAAATACTTCAAGCACAACAACTTTGCCTCTTTTGTCCGTCAGCTCAATATGTACGGCTGGCACAAAATTCAAGATATCAACAGTGGCTCGATGAAGGAAGACCGAAACCAAGAAGAGGTGCTCAAATTTAAGAATCCATATTTTATTCGAGGTAGGGAGGATCTTCTCGATAACATCGTTCGTAATAAGACAGGTAATAGCGAAGACGCGCTGGATGTTAATCTGCTAAACCTTCAATATGTTATGAACGAAATTGACCAGATTAAAATGAACCAGCTTGCCATTTTGGAGGACATGAGGAGAATGCGCAAGGATAATCAGGTTCTCTGGAGCGAGAGCTTTACTGCCCGTGATCGTCATCAAAAACAATCACAAACATTGGATAAGATTATGAAGTTCTTGGCCGCTGTCTACGGTAATTCTGCGGGAAAAATCTTTGAGGTCGAAGATAACAATTTTGATAACCATCAAGTGTCTGCTTACAATAACCCTACATCTAATTCTAGTTTTTCTGCAGGCGCTCCTGCGACCCCAACAGGCCAGACGCCGGCCCCAGTTTCGAAACCAAGGTTAATGTTGATGGACCAGGCTTACCGAAAGCCAAGTGCATCTTCTAAGTCCCCTTCGATGGCTTCCTTGGGCAAAGAGTCGGTGGAGGAAATCACAAGAAACACACCGGAATTTCAAGATAGTCCAGAGAGCTCGGCGAATGCAAACAGGATATATCAACAAATCATGAACCCAGAATCAACTGCTGTTTCTTCGCCTAGTCAGTTTTTCCCCGAGTTGAGCAACTCCTATTTCAACTCCAAACAGCATAACTCCACTCAGGGAGCACAGCAACAGCAACATCAACAAGAAGAGCAACTTCTGGGTCTTGAACAAAATATAGCCAAGCAAGGTCAAGCGTTGCTGCAAGTACAGGACTGGATCCAGGCTTTAGCTAGCAGGCAGCAGCAACAACAAGAACAGATTCATCAACAGCAACAAAACCACAAAAGTCAAGAGAATCTGCCTGCCGATGGAAACATGGATGATTTTGACGTCGATGAATTCTTGGATAATAACCCATTGCACCCTTCTTATCAGAACCTACCTCAGCACGACCTTTCGGGTCAGCCTGAGTACCGAAATGAATCTGGAAAGCGTCTCATCGAGGAGTCAGAAGATGACATAAACCGTAAAGGCAAGAAGAGTAGGTTTTAATTTAAAGGTATAAGATCTTCTGGTTCATCAGTAAATTGTTGTAGAAAGTAGTCATTAAAATGCGTCACATTAAGAAATGGCTTTATTTGCAAAACTTCTTTCAGTTGAGGCTCTCACGCTTTCCTGGAAAATCTAAATTTCACATCGTCATCATCATCATCATCATCATCGTCGTCATCGTCGTTATCATCGTTCTCTTGTTCATCCGGAATTTTGTTGTCATTTCCATCTGAAGTAACAAATTCAAGCGACGAAGATTTTCGTGGGACAGAATTAGGACGTCTTGACAGAAATTGAAAGCTTTCACCTGGATTTTCATCTTCACTTTGAGAGGCTTCGTTCACAAATAATTGCGGAGGCTCAGGTTGGAAACCTCTCACATTTTCCATCTCAGCCGAAAAATCATTCTGAAGCCTTTCACTAACATTCTTTTCCCTTGGGGTTGAAGTCTGATCATCAAAATAAACCGTATTGCCATCATCAACGAGTTCAATGAACGTTCTCGTGATGTTATTTTGTTTTGGGCCATTTTTTCGAAATGTCTTGAAGTTTTTACGCCCTTGAAACAGACTGAAATTCAGCTGATCAATGCTTCTTCTTGAAGGTTGCACTTCAAAATCTTCTATCACTAAAAGCTTCCCCAACTGGGCTTCGACACTATCATCAATTGCAAGCTCATGTTTGATATTATTCTCTGCTTGCTGCTTTGTAGATTTAACTGCATCTGCCAAAGAAACTTCCGGCACAATCCAGTTTTCTGGTCTTTTCTTTTTCCTTGGAGGTAAGATAATATCGCTCACTGACTCCAGGAAATCACCTTGCAGACGTTGTCTCGAATGTTTTTCAGCAACCTGGTCTTGCTTTTGCTCTTGTGATACTCCTTGCACAGGCGGCTGGGTCGCAAGTTCTACTTTGATGTTTTGATCACTCTGTAGACTATTATTGTTTAAATC
Organism: Metschnikowia peoriensis; assembly: GCA_030573015.1. Lineage (NCBI taxonomy): Eukaryota > Fungi > Ascomycota > Pichiomycetes > Serinales > Metschnikowiaceae > Metschnikowia > Metschnikowia peoriensis. The sequence continues at coordinate 44,591 of JAJMCO010000012.1, read as the reverse complement.
CAGGAAAGGATCTTCATCAGTGATGGGCTGGAAGTCGGGTGACTGGGCAGGTTCAAGGTGAATATTTTGTCCAAGCAGTTGAGTTTCCGGAAGACCAAGATGATGTTCCGGATTGGGGATTACAGGTTGATGATTTGATGACAGCACTGGAGTGAACAGAAAGAAGTTCGTATCTTCAACCCTTTCTAACTTTCTTCTCTTCCTTCTTTGACTAACTGGCGTGACTTCTCTGTGATGATCTAAGGAGCGTTTTTCAGAGGTATTAGACACTGAGAACAACAGCTTGGGTTTTCGTAACTTCGAAGAGTCCAAATTCACAATAGCGCTCCATAATTCATCACAAGTGTTGGTTTCTTCCAATAAACTCGCAGGCTCAGAGTCCTCGCTGAACACGCGGAACACATAATAATTATTAGAAGCACTTGAATTAATCTCAGATTGCAAATCTTTGAGTCGAGAAAAGTCGTGGACAAAAACCTCAGAATTAGATAAGAACTGAAGCCAGTCCTTTAGCCTCAAGACTTGCTTCGATTGAACATCATTCGTGACAATGGCAGTTATCGCACCATGAAGAAGGTTTTTTCTAACGGGGTTGGGTAGAATGTCGTTTCCTCGAGTATTATGAATGTACATATCGGGGCGAATATCGAAAAGCCACATATCCACTTCATCCACTGATGTTGCTATAAAATCACACCATGTTTTAGAGACCACGGGAATTGCCCTCAGAACTGCGATCTGTAGGTAGTGATCTGGGTTGTCGGTGAGAGTAACATAGTGGGTTGCCTTAAAGGGATTATCTGTTGATGTCACGTCTATTCCCGATGATTTCAATTCATCTAGGGCCTGCGGCAACGGACTCTGCTGGATTACACCGTCGAACAGAATTTTCTTCAGAAAGGGCAAGACAACGACTGGAATCCATCGAAGACGCAATTTAATTTTGTCCGATTTGTTTGCATTGACCTTAATGAGGAGATCTTCATCGTTGAAGGTTTCCTCGAAAGGATCGGCATCTTTCTTCGCAAGTTTGTATATGCTTCCATTGATATCGGTAGTGCAAATAGACTCGAATCGAACGGAGAGCAGAGTCGGTTTATCTAAAGTCATGTTCTGTCCACCAACCTTAATTGCCATGTAGGTTTTGGGAACTTTAAGATCTGCTATATATACGCAATTCTGGTCATTCTTATAGTCATGACTTCTTCCCACTTTAGTTGTGGAGTTTAAGCGGAGAGCACGATGTGATACTATTTGTTAGTTTAACTTCAAAGGAGCTCAATGGCAAAGCACATACTGGTTTCATTATATATTAAGCTCAAAATCCACATTGAGTACCATTGAGCAAGACGCTGGTTACAAGTGTTCGAAGGATTAGTGAGTGAGTGACAAGGCTTTGTTAATATGTTGATTTAGATTTGCGCGGGCGCATGTTATGTATGCTCAAACAATTTATATATGGACCGAATTTTCATAACGTTCTTTACAGTTATCTACATTTTCTTACAACTTTTACTTTTACTCATATAAAGTGAATTTTTCTCAAAAATTTTTATTTGTCTATTTCCGCAATTTTTATGTTACACTATGGCTTAGAAACCTTACCTTCAGTCTTCGTCGACTTGGGCTTGGCATTCTGCTTCTTATGAGCCTTCAAAGTCTTACCCAAAACCTGCTTGACTGTGTTTTCATCAGCCAATTCCAACAAAGCCTTGGTGTAGACATCCTCAGACTCAGCATCCTCAGATGCATCCTTCTCGGTGACGTTCTCAAGAACATCAGAGTCATCGTAGATCTTATCGGTGTAATAGAGGGGCAACACAGGGGAGTCGGCAGCTTGTAAACCAACGGTGACCAACAGTTCTTGAGAAAACTCCTTCAAAACTTGTTGTATGTTGGAAAGCAACTCCTCCTCGGTGAAGTCAGGACCAAGGTTTCCAATAGTCAATGAGATCTCAGTGCCAACAGGGGGCAAAAATGCAGTAGAAGACAACACCTTGTTAATTTGGTTGGTAAGGGTCTGGTGTGACAATTCTTTGGGGCTTTTAGTGGAAGCCACTCTTACGTTAACTGGGAACTTTGGCGTGTTCTGGTAGAAAATCTTACCCAAGGTGGAAGGCATGGACGACAAGATAGCATCGTCGACAACAAACCAGTCGTATTCCTTTCTAAGCTGACGACGCTTCTCGAAAGTTTTGTAGACGGTTTTCAATTGCGTCAAAGTAAGAATCTTGGATAATGTGGGGATTTGGGATCCCTCGATCTTTTCCACTTCTTCCTCACTGTTAACGAATTGGTCTCTCAAAAGCAAACAGGTCTTGGCTTTTCCGTTGATATTCTTGTATGGCTTAGTCAAAGTGATGAGCTTTGGCTTGAACTGAGCCTTGCTTGTGTAAGGTTTTTTCAACTGGAACTTCAACACCAAGTCGGAATTCTCTTCAACATCGTCCTCATCGGCAAACAAGTCAGCCTTCTCAGGCTTTTCTTGCGAAGCACTTTCCTTAGACCGAGAGATAAATTTCTTCAATTCATCGAGTGCCTTAGAGGCCTGAGATTTGGAGACATAGCCAAACTCCTTTTCGGTATTGGTTTTTGGTGCAGCTTTTTGTGCCTTTTTAGCCTTGGCAGCAGCTGGGGATTTGACTGGAGTGCCTTCGACGGACGCGGACTTGGAGGTCTTGGCCGGAGTTTTAGGGCTGGTGGAAGATCTGGTTTTTCTGGCCATTTTGGTGTGAATGTATGTGCAGATGAAAGTCAAGCTGTTCAAGTATTTGAGGCTTCAAATGCTCATCGCAAAAGAAAAATTCAAAGGTGCTGCAGGTAGCATAGATTACGGTGATCCCCAGTCCAGTGCGCAGCGGCCATCAACCGATGGACCTGCGTTCTTGCAATTCTAAAAAGTCATTTCGATGGATACTGTGTTGTGTTTTATTTTATTACAGACTATGCTAAAATCGTACAATCAAAGCATCTAATTGGAACTTATTTTTGTTTTCACACACCTGGAACTATTTTAAACTGCTACCTTTTGCGTGTAAACTTGACCCCGAACACAACTCTAAATCGATCCATTCGCGCATCCTATAATGGCGGAGGAATCGCAGTCTTTGGGAGCACTCTTGTCTTGGCTTTCTTCTGGTTACTCACCCGGTCGATAACAATTGCAGGTGCACCGTTTTCAATATCTTCAAAAAGAATCTCAGGCTTACTATCGAGATCGAAAATGGCTGCTTCGTTATCGCTTATTTTAGTGGTGTCGCTCTCTTCGTCACTCTCGTCATCTGTGAAATCGGCGTCTTGGTACTTCCGCACATGAGAGCTGTCAAACCCACCCAAACGATCCCATAGAAGATGAGAAAGCTCACTGGGCGAGTATACTGCTTTTTTATTAGGTCCTTCTTCCACTTTATCAAAATCGTCCCACTCGGCATGTGGCGATAATGGAGGCAGGATAAGAAACCTTCTACTACCATCCTCCAGAGGTAATTCCAAAAAATCAATGTTTTTGGCCTCGAGCACCCACAGATTATCCTCAAGTAATTTCAGATTATTGTCCCGCATGCTGAAGGATATTTGGGCTCTGGTGCCTAAACTTTTTGTAAGATAGTCTCGTAGTGAGCTCGCCACCACCGCGGATATACAGATAACAATTATCCTACCGAATCTGGGCAAGGATACGAGCTCCACATTGAATCCTTGGCTTGAAAGAAGCTGTGCAAGCTCTTCTGGATTCTTCTCTAGAGACTCATGGAGGTTTGTTAGAATCAAAGAATTGGTTGGGGTTCGGGGCATTTTCGGGTAATGGTCAAAAGTGGGTGTTTCACTGACCTGTGTGCGAGACCTCGACTTGCCAGTCTCTGGGAAACCCGCACATCAAAAATGGGCTATGTCGATCACGGCAATACTACTATTTTATATTTTTGATTTTGATTTTCTTTATCTCTCTTAAATTTTGTAACTGGAGTGATTATATTGAAACGGTATTCACCTAAAAAACAAAATTAATTCTCGTTTCTATTTTTTCCGAGCAAATTCACCTTCTGCAACTCACTTTGAGACTCGGGTCACATCATTGATCTGCTATATGTGAATACCACATAGTCCCAAACGCCGGAAATACGTGTTATGACTGCGGTAGAAATCATTCAGTGGACTGAATGGCATAACGAAATCCCCCAAAATACAATCAGGGTTCTCTCCTGAAAAACAATCGACGACATTTTCGGGCATGGGAATTTCGGTGTCAGCAGACGCATTAATGTAAACTTGGTTTTCGAATGCGTAATATCGCTCAAACAATTTACCAACACGTGGGACTGTAGTTACCACATCGCCCTTGTGAACCACTCTAATATATTTGCGGGCGAATGAGTTATGCAGAATAGGATGTGAGCTACCCAACACACTATCTGCCCAGCACGTAAATTCCTGATTTCCTACAAGAGGTTGTCCCATGGTGACCAAGGTTAAGTTTGAAAATCCCATATCAAGAAAGTAGAGTGCAAGTAGCAAAGCCACCGACCCCCCTAAAGAATGACCAACAAATATAAGTTCGTAATTGGGATATGACACCTCGATTTCAGCTTTGAGACGGCCTTCAATTATTTTTAAGGTATTTTTGTAGTAGCTCCAGAAGCCATTGTGGACCATACAGTTAGATCCACATTGTGGTATATTTTGTCCTAAGTTCTCGTATCGAGTCATATCCACTTTAAGATCAGTGATTGTATCATGTAATGATCGGGTTCCCCGAAGGGAGATGATAATGGTTTTCTTGGGCTCAAAGTGAAATTCCTCATAGTTAAAAATATTCTCAGAGGTCTTGGAAATATATCCACACACAGAATCATCAAAGTACCACTGGCATACCAATGACATGTTCAGCGAGACAGGGCTACAGAGGTCACATTCAAAAGGCTCACCAATTTGGTGATATGAATCTATACAGTAAGATATATCAATGAGGCGAGCATAAACACCAAGGTTATTGTATACTTCTATGTCGATGGGTTGTGGAGTCTTGTGGTCAGGTGTATTAAGGGTTTCGAGTTTCAAATTTTTTGGCAACAATACTCCGTGAATAATGTTTCTAATGTATTTTTGAAAGGGAGCAAGCGTGAAAAGACAAACTGCAAAGAGACATATTGAAAGTAATATTATTCTATTCTTCATTTCATTATCAAAGCATGATAGAGGTGTGGGGGGTAGATAAGATTAGTCGCATGACTTTAGTTTGCGCAATCAAGAAGACCGAGTTGGGTGCGGCCCTGTAGATTGAGACAGCCCTGAATCCTGGTATTTAATGAAGCACTGTTAATGAAAGACTTTTTGATTTCTCAGACTCAAAAATTGAAAAGCAATGATTTTCCAGCATATGCTGAGACGGCTCCCAAAAAGACAGCCCCGAAAAAAACACATTGTTCGTGCCGCGTTCTGGATACTGACTGCAAAAAGAAAAGTCCGATTAGAATTCCTAGCGCAACTTTCGCAGCCGAAATTACTGGAGTAAAGAGAGTAGCAACATTTATGCTTTTCAAATCCTCAATTCTGTCTTGCAAAGTTTCTAGATTCGAGTCTAGACTGAGAGAAACTGCATCCATGCTAAAAATTGTTTCCCCAATTTTCTGACCCAACAACATCAATTGGGAGAATGCGCCCTCAAAAGTATTTTGAAAAACTATAAAAATGGACAAAGCTTCATCCCGTAACTCCCGAGTAACATTGGCTATTATTTGGCGAGACTCCAACTCCATTTCTTCAAAAATGCTTCCCATTTGGATGTGTGTATCATGGAGTAGGTTATTTATTAGAAACCCTTTTTTCAAGTTTCCTTCTAGGATCTCTTGTAGCACAAGATTACCACTCTTCGAGCTTTTGGATATTTCGACTAAGTCATGAACAATCCCTTGGGACGCCTGATGATGCAGAGCAGCAAAACTCTCGCTGGCGGTCTGAATTTTAGAGAACTGCTCATCAATATACTCGAAGATTATCTCCAACTTCTTTTGAGCCTTTGATAAGTCTTTATCAACAAGGTCAGAGTTTAAGGAGATTTCCAGGGAAACATGATCCCAAATATCCTCAACATATTTTGACCTCGCAACCATAGATTGTTGAAACCCATCAAAAGTTTTCTCTTGTGTTTTTCTTTGCTTTTCACTTGTGGCAACTGATTGATCCATGAGATCAATGATTGTCTGAAATTTATTTAATATTTCGTCTTGTAAGTCTTGGGCTGCATTTGTAGTCTTCATTGAAGATCTGTGGAAATCAGTGTAAATCTTTGAAACATTGAAGAAAAGATCAAGGATATTTTTTCTTATGAAGGGTACAGCTTCCTCGTAACAAACGGTCCTGAGCTTTCGATAATGGCCAGAATATGTTGTCCAAAGTTGTGAGCTCTCCCTGAAATGATTTACACAAATTTGAAAATCTTCGTCTTTGTCCATGTCGTGGCATGCTTTAGGATACCAGACTCCTGCGTCTTGAAATTCACATATGGAGAGTTTTACTGCCAGCTGGAGCCGAAGTTTGGAACTAACATTGTCAGCGCCTTTTACCAGACACTCATCAACAAACTCTTCTAGGGCTAGTTGAGAACATAGAAGCAGTTCAGAATGGTAAAGTTCCCCAAATCCCATTTCAAGGTTCTTTGCCAAAAGTGAAAGCTCGTTGCAAAGGACCAATGTGAGAAGTTGGAATGAAAGGAATGTTCCCAAAATAAATCGTGAGGTTTTCGACATTACGGATACTCTACAGAGTGGGCTTCTATTGAGAGCAAAGACCACTCATTAAAAGTATCATGTGTCCGGTTTCTCGTAAAGGTAGGAAAACAGACGGTGTTTCACATTTCTAGACAGTTGCGAGAGCGTGAGACTTTCGAAACGCCCATGCGACGTAATTTTGCACCCAATGCTCACCTTCGGCCACAGGCAAAAAAAAAAAAAGTAAAAAAAAAGGTAAAAAAAAAAGAAGAAAAAAGTCTTCCCACTAAGTTTGATTTTTATTTACTTTATGCCAATTGTGTATGGCGAGCTTTTTCAATTTGACATAATGAAGACAGAGGAGAAGCCGACAACAATTTGTTATTTTTCAACCTGAAATGTTGATGCTTTTTTCCGCCAAATTTTTGATGAAAAAATCTCGATTGACCGCGGTGATGCTCGGTGCACTGATCAATGTGGACTAATGCGCGATGTCTGAAATTGATAGTTTCGATCATTTGTTCAAACCAACCGATTCTACATGTTGAGAGGTAGCCGACTTTCACCTAGAGCCCGAAATGGGATTTCACGCAGCTTTAGCTGCTCCTCCATTTCGTTGAGAAATACCAAGCATTCGGTCTCTTTTTTTCCTACGGCGTCATACTTGGACCATGAGTCCCATGAACAGAGACTCAAAGATCATGAAGCGGCTGTGCCTTCAAAACCAAATCTTGAAACAACACCGCGTCTCTTTAAAGATATGGTGAAGCCTCAAGATGTATGCGACTTGCTTTGGATGCCTACATTTGAGGATTATGTTGTGTCGTCGTTGGCCATGGAATGTTCTTTAAAGGGCGACCCACTGTATAAACTTGTCTCCAAAAGCACAGTCACAGATTCGAAGTTAATGTTTTCAAATATGGCGATCTCCTGGCTAGATTCATTCAAGACTCAAATCCCAGAATTAACCAATCTATCCGGGAATGATGAGTCATTACTGTACACAACGTTAAACCTGAAGCCGTCTCACCACTTCACTGAAGATGTATTTGACTCCGATGAAAGTGTACAAAGTTACGGAAATAGCTTGCTTGAGAACAAACAGTCTCTAGAGTCTATCATCCAATTCTTACTATCGCGCGAAACGAAAGCTTCACATTACGTGCACATCATGTCATTTTTGACCCAGAATATTCACTCATTGAACCCGGTCTCCGTTAAGGAATTCACGGGCTACGTCATAGGTCACATCTCGCACAAGGGCTCAGCTGCAGAAGAATACTACAAGTGCTTCGACGCTTTCCTCTGTCAGCATCTTCTTCTAGAATACCCAGACCTTTTGAGGGAGTTAAATGCACCCACATTAGACAAACTCTCATTCATATCTACCCTCTCCGGAAACTTATCAACTGCAATTATTTCATTGAATGCCATGGTTCAGCAATACAAAACAGCACCCTCAATCCTGACATGGATGGCTTTCTTGGATGGGTATGCCACGCACGCTTTCGAGAGAAGCCTACTGAAAGCACAGGTTCTCAGTGAGATTAGTCAGGTGAAGCCCATAATATTCCATCATAAGCTTGACAAAGCATTTTTCAAGTTTTTGCTCTCAAGCATAGTGGAAAATGTGCACGATCTTTCGCATCTTATTCAATTAGCTCTTGCCTCGTCTCCCGAAATCCTTATCAATTTTGATGTCGAGATTAATACGAAGCTAGGCCTGATTTTGAGCCAAAGCAACGAACCACAAATTTTGAAGGATGTTCAGGCTGCTCAGCTCAAAAATACTCTCAAACAAGCGGGGTATACTGGAAAACATTAAACAGAGTCTGTGCAAAACTTCTTACGGCATACGCGAGGGAAACGGTGTAAAAATAATAAAACTTTAGTTTAAATTGTAAATATCATTTATTGAATAATACAAATAGATCTTTTTACTCAAAAGATATTCGACATGAATAGTATCTAATTGTCCAGGAGAATTGAATGTTTTAAGGGGCGGTGATCATACACACGATGAATGCAGATCGGTTATCACGGAATGATCGTCATCCAGATGACGCTCACTTGATAGAGAATGCATTTCTGTCTCTGAAATGATCAGAGAAGACATACGGCGTTCTTCATCTTTATTTTTGTTTGAAAAGCCGCTGGAGTATATGAACACACCATCATCAGAATGAAGGTCATCATCCCATTCGACAAAAACCGAATGTTTTCCTCTCATATCATCTGCAAGATAGACAGAATCGTCAAGGTGTCTTCTTGATTGAATCGATCTCTTCAAGAAGCAACTCAAAGCTGCAATGGTGGCCATTATCAGCACAGGCAACATTTGGATCCAACCCAATGGTCCGAGCTTAGGCACAAACAAGACAAAGTCTGCCAAGAAGGCAAGCAAACTCAGTAGAAAGGAAAGAGTTGCGAACAGAAACATGAATGTGAGTTGTTGATAGCTGTGTCGTTTCATACCCTTTTTGTTGGAGGCTATGAGCGTGTCTTCAGACTGTGAAGAGCTGGTATCACTGGAATATAGTCGAGAATAAAGCTTTTTTAGTAGCCCTCCAAAGCGAGAGTTTTTTGAATCTAGCGTATCGGCCAATAATAATGAAATGGACTGTAGCACTAGCAAACAGGTGAAGCCAAAGGCCACAACATGCAAGACTAAAAGCTTAGAAATTAAGTGGGTCACATTCGACGGTAGTTGCACTTCAGTGATTGACGCCAGAGAGTCCGGCTCTTGAAAATCGGTAGGATAAATAATCGAGTTATTATCGCTGTAACCTATTTTGGGCGAAGAACAGGTGCCACGCACAGTATCGCACACTCCAAAAACCCCAAACGAAATATTGTTGTAGTGAGATAAGCTCAAGTTATAGTTGGTGCTCTTGCCTGTTATAGGCACAGAAATCACCGGCAAAAGCTGTACACCCCAGCATATAAGCGAAAGCACACCAATAAAGAAAATTCCTGAGTGCATGGGGAAAGACAGTGTTGCTGCTGCTGCTGCTGCCTTGCGAGATGGGAAACTTGACGAGGCATGCATAGAGACAGAGTGGCCTACTACGGTGTGAGGGTCTAGCCGAGATCGGAGTCCAAGTTTTGTTCCGAATATTAAAAAAAATATCAATTAAAAGAAAATGAGACTTTTCAGATTTAGATGGAAACACAAGGAAGAGATCAAAGAGCCGAGCCCGACAATTTCGGCTCGCTCGTAATTTTTCAGTTCCATCTTCAAATGCCAAGACTTTTTTGGGGGCTGGGGCTGCGCTGCGCTGCATATCCTTGTGCATTTGGGAGCACCCCAAGCTCGACAATTTAAGATACTTTTGAAAATACAAAATTTCAAGTGGCTTTCCATTATTTCGAGCTCTTGTAAAAAGTCGGGGTCGTAAGAAGCTATTGTTGATGTGAGAAGCACTACCTTCCTGATTCAGCTAGACTTGGTACCTACTTGTTCGAGGACACATAGATTGGAAATTACTTAGGTTCAGAATCTTCAGACGCCATTAAACCTCATTTAGAAAGCTACACAATTCATCTAAATATGGCGCCAAAAGATCTAAGCTCGGTAAATCTGCCATGAGAGACCAGAACGCAGAAATGAATAAATTTCTAGGGATAGATTAGAATTACTGTTCAACGAAAGAGCTATGTGAATATTTGGAGAAGATTTAGATATATATGAAATTTATTAGCAAGTTTTCGCTTCAAACTCGCCAATAAAATGCTTCCTAAAATTTACAAAGTTTCATTCTATTAGTAAAAAGAAGTGGAACACTCGAAGCTTATGTATGATGAAATTAATTTTCTTTTTTCAACAAAAATGATAAATCGTGGATAGCAAATAATTCTTCGTCAGTAGAGAGATGAAACGTGAGGAAATCTTCTTTTACTATCACAATTCTTTGTTTTCTCTCCAAAGTGTACGAGTTTTCAATTAATTTAATATGCCTGTTTGAGTGATGGCACTCAGCTTCCCGGCCTGCTTTAGTCAACTTAAATCCGCGTTCTTTATCACCACTGGTCTCACGTGCTCGCACGAACTCTAATTAATGCAACCGCTGCTGAAGTATTTCGCCTTCTGTATCATCGTTTTGTTGGGCTCAATTTCGTACAGGTTTTTCTCCCAAGTTATACCTATATTTCACCAAACTATCAAAATGTCTCATCCATACGCAAAGGAATTGGAGGTAGCTACCTTGGCTGTGAAGAGAGCCTCGATCTTGACCAAAAAACTTAGTGATTCAATTGCTGCAACACTGAAATCGGGCACGCAGATCAAGGACGATAAGTCACCAGTTACCATCGGTGATTACGCAGCACAAGCGATAATTAATCATGCAATTCAATTAAATTTCCCCCTGGACAATATAGTTGGTGAGGAGGAAGCTGACACTTTGCGTGAGAACACGGAGGAAGCCAAATCTTTGAGTTCAAAGATTCTTCAAATTATCGAAGACGCCCAAAACTCCTCTACATCTGCTACTGAATCATTAGGATCTCTTTCCTCTTTGTCTCAAATTTACGACAGCATCGATTTGGGTAACTACGAAGGTGGAAGTAAAGGGAGATTCTGGGCTTTGGACCCTATTGATGGTACGAAGGGATTTTTGCGGGGTGATCAATTTGCTGTTTGTCTTGCATTGATTGAAGACGGTGAAGTCGTCTTGGGTGTCATTGGATGTCCTAACCTCGCAGAAAACATCATTTCAAATGAAGAACAGCACGGTGTCAAGGGAGGTTTATTCTCTGCAGTGAAAGGAGTGGGATCATTCTACACCCCGCTCTTTGAAAATGACAAATTTGTGCCTGTTCTGGAACAAGATAAGATCACCATGAACCAAGGAACTTCGCCTTCAGAATTGAAGGTGCTCGAGGGTGTCGAAAAGGGACACTCATCTCACTCAACTCAGAGCCAGATCAAGTCTGAGTTGGGCTTTGATGAGAAAACCGTCGCTAAGCAAACAATTAACTTGGATTCCCAAGTCAAATATTGCGTTTTAGCAAAGGGCCAGGCTGATATTTACTTGCGTTTGCCAATCAATGACACATATAGAGAGAAAATCTGGGACCATGCTGCTGGAAATATTTTATTGTATGAGAGTGGCGGACAAGTGGGTGATATTACAGGAGCTCAACTAGACTTTGGCAAAGGTAGGTATTTGCAGTCAAAGGGCGTTATTGCAGCGAATAGCAAAGTCTTCCCGCAAGTAATTGAGGCTGTTGTGAAGGTACTCAATCAATAATCGTTAATGAATTGGCAATGCTATATACATTTTTTTTTAAAAGAAAGACAGATTTCAATTTGAGATTTCCGCCAAGTAGTACTTTTGCTTTCCAGCTCTCACAAGAAGAAGCTTTCCGTCGATTAAATGATTCTCCTTATCAAAGAGAACAACATCATCAGGATCGTTGAATTGGTCCCTTTCAATGCCCAAATAGATACCACCAGCCTTGATCAAATTCTTGGTCTCGCTTTTAGATTTGTCTAGAATCTTGGCCAAAAGTGTACTCATTTTAATCTCGTTTAAATTTTTGAAAGACAGAAGACTGATCTTTTGCAAAATTCCAGATTTCTGAAACTTTTGAAGTAGCTTATTTGCCGAAATCTCGTCATCAAAAGGTTGATCTGGAGTGGGGAATAAGAAACTAGTAATGTAGGCCATTTCATCTCCAACACCTGGACCATGTATAAGGTCAACCACTTCTCTTGCGAGCACACGCTGAGCGATTCTGAGACCTGGATCTGCCAAATGCTTTTCCATCACGACGTTTTCAATCGACTCAAGAGGAAGAAGAGTAAACATCTTTAAGAGCTTGCCAACCATCTCGTCTTGACAATTGATAAAGAACTGGTAGAGTTGAAAGGGGGAGGACATAGACTCGCTAATAAAAACCGCATTTCCAGCAGATTTACCAAACTTTTGCCCGCTAGGGGTCGTCAAAAGAGGAACAGTCATTCCGTAAGCAGGCTTATCGTCATCCTTGCTACCAGGGTTGCTGAATTGTTTTTGGACACGTGAGATCAAGTCTGTACCAGCAGTGATGTTTCCCCATTGATCATTTCCACCAACCTGAACATTAACGCCACTGGTTTTGAAGAGGTGCCAGAAATCATAGGCCTGTAAGATCTGGTAGGTGAATTCATTGAACCCAAGGCCTTGCTGGGAGTCAAGTCGCGACAGAATAGAGTCTCTTGCAAGCATCTGTGTGATACGAATATGCTTGCCGTAAGTTGCCAAAAAGTCGAGCAAATTGACCGAGGCCCACCAGTCTGCATTGTTAACGGACGTAAAAGAACCCAATTCCGACGAGGAGTCAGCGTTAGGAATATGTCTTGATTGAGCATACAAAACACCATTTTCGAAAAACTTTTGCATTTGGCCTTGAATCAATTTGACGTTACCGTTCCTCTCTTCATTTTCCATCCCAGATCTTTCTGTAGTGCGTCCACTGGGATCGCCCACTGCACCGGTGGCCCCTCCTACAAGCCCAAAAATATCATGTCCCCGCAAACGGAAATGTAGCAAAACCATGAGCGGCAACAAGTTGCCCAAATGGAGTGATTTGGCTGTGGGGTCTGCGCCACAATACAATTTCAATTTCGAGCCTCCAGGCTGAGTCAATTTATGAAGTTCATCACTGGTGACAGACTCCACTAGGTGACGATTTTGCAAATGGCTGAGAAGGGATTGCAGATAGTCATTGTGGAACTGTTCAGTTTTTGTCAAAAGGTTCACTGGAGGAACAATGGCAATGGTATCTGGAGGCCCTTCTACTGAGTGCACTCGGCCTGTAGACTGAAATCTGGCCAATCTAGGGGTTAACGCTGGATATCTTCGGAAGTTTCTAAGCATCATGAGAGAAAAAAAGGCGAAGATAATTGAGAGACCGGGATAAAAGCTGAAAGTTTCTGTCTTCTTTTTTTTTTTTTTTTTAAGTTTTGCTCGTCGCCTTTTCTCACGATAGTTAAGTAAGGAGAGTTGAGAGATTGGAGAAGCGAACGCGGCCAAAATTCACGGCACGAGCTATTGTATGAAGGCCAACCGCACTGAGTATTGATTATCTGAATCGGAATTAAATATCAAATCATGAAAGTAACAGTCTTTGGAAGGATATTTTATGTGAGACATGCCTTTTATTTCTTCTTTTTTATTCATGAACTTCTATTTCAATGTTTCATTTTCAAATTGATATTCCTAACAAAAAGTTCGTAAAGCCTATGCTGTGATAAATCTCCGATGGCCTGCGGGTCTACGCGAATATCACCTGCTCTTCTAATGTGCACCTCATCGCTTAAACAAGCACCACCAAACCCCACGCAAATGTCTAATGACCCCATTAACCACGCCGGTGATGGTGCTGGGCTGAAGAAAAGAAAAAGAAAGAGATCAAAGAAAAACACTCAGGAGATTTCTCAGCCTGTAGTGGAAGATGTTCGTGTGATTAGAACAAATAAGAAAACGAAATTTCTGGACGACGATGAAGAGCCTAGCAACGTTCAGGGTCACAATGAGACAATCGATTCTGATTCTGGTGCCCTCGAAACTGAAAACATTGCTGAAGATTTCCCAGAGACTTCTTTCCGTCCTCATACCTCTTCCAAACGTACCTTGGATAACAGCACTGAAAAAGACTCTTTACCCGAGGAGGAGAAGGTCTGGACAGAGTCTGTAACATCATCTGAACCAACACAAAAAAGACATAATATCGGCGAGAAGAAGAAAAAGAAGAAAACTGTGTTTTTCGATGGCGATGGCAACAATGATGATGATGACGATGACGATGAAGAAGCAAGGGCTTTCCGAATTTCCCAAAACACATCAAGAGGAACATTGGTCCAGAAAGCAAAGGAGCTACTAGAAATCAGAGAGAGATTGCCCATCTTTCAGCATAGAGAAAAAATTCTTGAGTATGTGGCACGTAACCAAGTTACTGTCATTATTGGTGAAACTGGTTCTGGTAAGTCTACTCAAATCCCACAATTCCTTATGCCTCTCAACAAAAAAAAGATTGCCGTGACTCAACCCCGTAGAGTTGCAGCTGCTTCTTTGGCATCCAGAGTCAGTGAAGAATATGGGTGTGTTGTTGGCCAGGAAGTCGGTTACCAAGTTCGTTTTTCCAACCTCACGTCCAACAGGACCAAGTTGAACTACTTGACAGATGGTATGCTTATCAGAGAATTAATGCTTGATCCAACTCTCTCTAAGTACTCCACCATTGTTATCGACGAAGCTCACGAAAGAACTGTACTCACAGATTTGATTCTTGGGTTTTTGAAACAACTTATGCTCAATAAGAAAAGAACAGACTTGAAGGTGATTGTCATGTCTGCTACTTTGAATGCCGATCTTTTCAGCAAGTTCTTCGATCATGCTCCCATTTTGTATATAGAGGGTAAAATGTATCCCGTGTCGAGACACTATTTGAGTGAATCGTCAGAGGATATCGTTGACACCATGATCAAGGCCGTGGTTCAACTCAACATGTCTGAACAAGAAGGAGATGTCTTGTGTTTTTTGCCTGGCCAAGAGGAGATTGATAATTGTGTCTCAATTCTCAATACTTTGTCGTCCGAGTTACCAAAGGATGCGCCTCTCATTGTTGCCTTGCCACTTTATGCTGCTTTATCTCCAGGCCAGCAACTGAAGATTTTCGAAAAGCTTGGTCCAAGAAAAAGAAAAATCATCTTAGCCACTAACATTGCTGAAACTTCGATCACTGTCAGTGGGGTTAAGTATGTTATTGACTCCGGTCTCCGGAAGGTAAAGGTATGGAAACATCAGCTTGGTCTTTCCTCTTTGCTCACCACTCCCATTTCTCAGGCATCTGCTAAGCAAAGAGCTGGTAGAGCTGGTAGAGAAAGCGCCGGAAAGGTATTTAGACTTTATTCCGAGAAGCTCTTTTTGAACAAGCTTCCAAAGCAGCAAGAGTCTGAGATCTTGAGAAATGATATCATCTTGCCGATTTTGACTCTAAAAAAGATGGGTGTCGATGATCTTCTTAACTGGTCTTGGCTTGAGCATCCTGGTAGAGAAAGCATCTTGAGTGCTCTCAACTCGCTTTATGCTCTTGGGGCACTCAACAATTCTGGAATGGTTACGCCACTCGGAATCAAAATGGCCGTTTTGCCATTGCCGCCAGCACTTTCTGCCGTTTTAATCAGTGCACTTGAATTGGGTGTTTTGCAGGATGTCATCGATATTGTGTCTTGCCTTTCTGTTGATAATGTCATTCTTAATGTCGGAGGAAACGGGGAATTGCGTGATGAAGTCAACATGAAAAGAAGACAATATTCTCCTTTGGGCAATCGTCTGGGGGATCTCATTGCCTTGAAGGAATATTTTGACAATTTCAGGAAGCTCAATGACCAAAATAGTACTATTGAGCTCAAGCTTTGGTGCAAGGAAATGTTTTTCAGCTACAAAGGCTTCAAAAATGTGATCAAGGTCAGAAAACAATTGACTGACTATATGGTCACTACTATCAAGCAAGATGATTCTTTGAACCAGCATGAGCGTGAGACGCAATTGAAAAATCTTCAAATGCAACTCAAAAAAGATGAAGACGAGTCTGATGATGAAGAGGGTTTCCAAAAACTGCTGCACCTGATGAATATTGACAAGATACTTAAGGCATTTCTCAAAGGGTTTGCTCTTAATACGGCCATTGGCATGCCTGATCGCTCGTTCAGAACTTGTGCCACGGGTCAACTTATAAGCATACATCCGTCGTCTAATCTCTTTGGAAAGTCTAATATGGATGCTGTGATGTTCATTGAATATGTGTACACTGCAAAAGCCTATGGAAGAAACTGCTCCAGAATCGAATTGAGCTGGTTACAAGAAGTGGCTCCTCATTTGCTAGGAGGATCTAAGGTCAATATCAATGAGTAGACAATAGAAAACATCATTGATACCATGTAATTAATGTACATTAAGCCCTATATTTCCCAATTCTTTTGGACTTTTTCTTCAATCAATTAATTAATCACTCACCACCTAGAAACGCGGTTCAGGCCAGGCTTGAGACTTGAGGTGCCGCGCGAACTAAAGCTGCAGAACAGCACACGGCTTTGGTCTTTTCTTTTATTGATTTTTCTGTTTCCTTGAACAAACTATTTCCCCGATAAATATCTTACAAACTGAAAATGGAAATTGAGGAACCACTACCGCTTATACGCTCGTCGCATGATTTCATTAGTACAGAGTACGAGCTAAAAATCGCAAACAATAAACGTGTTGCTACATATGGATACATCCTCCTCGCCCTTACTTGGGGGCTTTTCTTCGTCACCGTGAATACGCTTTTCAAATGCTGGCTATGGGTCATCTATCCGCTTAAACTTAATGAAGAAACGATAGAAATTTACCATACAATCAAATCCTGGTGCGAAAAGATAGACTACGTAGTCGTTAGTCTTTGGTGTATGTACGTGGTGGCATGGTGGTGGGCGCTATTTTCGTGGGTTGGCATCAAACTTTTCCGTCACTCAAAAGGCATTCAAGTCTGAGAAGCAAAACATCAAAGAAAAACAAAAAGATATATTAACCATCTTCACCCCTGGCAGCGGTCCAAGAGGCGTCACCTGTTTGACGTCCCTGTGGTAAATCTTGGCTATTAGAAGGCACAGACTTGTGGCTGGTTCTTTCTCTCGCCTGGAGCAAGAGAACATCATTGTAAATTTTCAAATATTTCTCCTCGATGCTTATGTCAAGCAACTGGACAGATTCCCATGTTTTGAGAAGCAAGAGTGAGTTATATGACTCCAAAAATTGAGCGATTTTCTGTTCGTTTGCGACAAAGGATTTTGGGATAGACTTATCGGATTCAGTAACATACTTGTCACTTAGATCGACCAAATAATAGTCGCCGATACCAATAATCCAGCTCATTTTTTTACCCCAGTTTTTCGAATATAATGACGGTTCATCAAACACGTTTTCACAAGGGTCCAAATGAATCCATCTTTGTAACTTGTTACTGTAGTACTCGCACCATACATGGTCTTCTGCATTCCAAATATACCTCGTCTGCACCTCGGATCCTAACACTGCCCTCAACACTAACATGAAACAATTTACCCATTCTCCGCATCTTCCACGCCGTGTTTCTAGTAATTTGTTGGGATTATTGATTCTAGGAAACTCTACTTTTGTCTCGCAATTAATACACATGTACACTTCAATAATAGAAATCTCGTCGGGATTGAATAAAACAGGGGGCTTTTCTGATCCAGTAGGCCTGATATTTTCTCCATCTTTCTTGCAAATTGGACATTGTGGTTTGTTCACCCAAGAGAAAAAATCATCTTTGAAGTATTTTAGAGTCTCAAGTACCACGAAGTCTTCGTATCCGAGTTGCAGGTTTTGTGAGCTCTGCTCTCGCTGATCTACACCTTCATAGATCTTAGCCAAATCGATTTTGTCTAGTGCATTTTCCAAGCTCAAAGGATCATCGTACCGACTTAAGCTTTGTGATATGCTTTCGACGGATTTGGCAAGTCTAGAGTCTGCTTCGTTATTTAGCACAAGTCGTCTCGTTCTTTTTTTCTGAGCAATCTCTATCACACCTTTCGTGTAGCTTATTAATAGCAGATTTGCCAATTGCTTATAATCCAGTTCGACTCCCATTATTCTTCTACGAAACAAAAAGAAAGGAACTGCACAGGTTAACAAATTTGAGGTGAGTCTGTCCAGAAGAAGTTTGAAAAAAATATTCGACAACTGCAGGATTCGAACCTGCGCGGGCAAAGCCCAAAAGATTTCTAATCTTTCTCCTTAACCGCTCGGACAAGTTGCCTTTTTGAAATGTTTTCCATGCACTGATATATATATAAAAATGTATTAACAAATGCAGATAAAAAAGTTTTCAGAGACTTTTGCCCTTATTATCACATTTTCTAAACACTGCTAAACCATAATGCACTCCTTGGCTTTTGAAAGACCTCTCCCCATCACCATCGTCCGCTTATCAGATTTATCTGTTAAAAACAACCTCCCTCCGTGTTAACTCATACGTATTTCTGTATCACGTGACTAATTTTCCATTATAATTGAGGTATATCCGGAACTTGACTACATCAACAAGTCATCGATGGCTAAACAATCCCACAAAAGAAATAAAAACCCTGAAATCGTTCAGCCAGAATCTTCTGGAAAGGAATCATTACACTTAAAAAGAAATGATCATGCATCTGAGGAAAGATCAAATCAACTTTTGGATTCCCCATTGTATGATCTCCTACAAGTCTTTGGAAGACCTCAGGACCAATGGGCGGCGAGGTATATCTTAGTGTTGGGTGTCGTTCTTTTGAAGACTGCTGTCGGACTTGGGCTGTTTTCAGGAAAGGGAGAAAAACCAATAAATGGTGACTTCGAGGCACAGCGCCACTGGATGGAATTGACTATCCACCTCCCATTGACGTCTTGGTATTTCTTCGACTTGCAATACTGGGGACTTGATTACCCACCACTCACAGCATATCATCTGTGGTTTTTTGGAAAAATTGGCTCATTTATTAACCCTGAGTGGTTCGCATTGGATCTCTCCCGGGGTAATGAAAGTCCTCAACTCAAGACTTTCATGAGGTTTTCCTGTTTGATCAGTGAATTAATCATATATGTGCCGGCAGTAATGCATCTTACGTCTTATTTGGGTGGGAGGAAAGAGAATATGAGTAGAATTCATCAAATTGTTGTTCTTACCTTGATATTTTGTCAGCCATGTTTGACTCTCATTGATAATGGACATTTTCAATTCAATTCCGTGATGTTGGGTCTCTTTCTCTTCTCAGTAATTGATCTTCTCAAAGGAAATCTCATTTTGGCTTCTATTTGGTTTGTTTGTTCCATTTTGTTCAAGCAGATGGCGCTTTATTACAGCCCTTTTATCTTCATTTTCATTTTGTCCAAACTTTTTAAACCTCAAAAGTCAATACCAGCGACAATTGCATCATTCCAATTCGGTAAACTTATCCTTGTTGGCCTTACGGTGATTTTGACAACTATGGTCATTCTTCTTCCTTTTTTGCTTTCCGCCCGTTCAGGGGCTCAAGCTTACGAATTAATTTCACAAATTTTGATCAGAATGTTTCCATTTGAAAGAGGGCTTTTCGAGGATAAGGTTGCTAATTTCTGGTGCACCTCGAATATTTTGGTCAAATATTCTACTAAATTTAGTGGAAGCCAACTCAAGGCCATTTCACTTGCCTTGACTTTGCTTGGCATTTCGCCCGCTTGTACAATGACATTTTGGAAGAACTTAAGAAGGTCAAACCCGCCACCTGAAATGATAATCTACGGTTTCAGTTCAACGGCTTGGGCTTTCTTCCTTTTCTCATTTCAAGTTCACGAGAAAACTGTGTTGGTTCCATTAATCCCCTCTACGTTTTTACTTCTTTCTGCCAACACATCGACTGTTTCGGTTATCCAATGGATTAATAATGTTTCTGCTTTCAGTCTATACCCACTTTTGAAAAGAGACGGGCTCACATTACAATATATTGTGTGCAGTTTATTGGTCAATTGGCTTCTTAGTGGATTCAAGTTGAAGAATTGGAAAGCACTCTTTTGGCCTCAGCTGCAAAGTGTCATATTTAGAGTTGTGATTGTTATGTCGTATCTTGCCATATTTTTAGTTCATGCGTTGGAATTCTTCATCTTGCCTCCCTCGAGATACCCTGACTTATGGACTATTGCTAATACGACAGTTTCCTTTGGATGTTTTATTTGGTTTTATTTATGGCTCGTGTATAAGATCTATCAACTCTGATCATCGTCATCGGGTTCTTCAATATCAAACCTTAATATTTTCTTATCGTCAAATAGTCCCCACTCAGCCTCCCATCTGTTCGGTTTAGTGTTGTATCGAACCTTCCATGGCTCATTAAATGCTTCGAATAAATACCAGTCATCCAGTATTTTCTTTGATGTCTCCTCGATCCACGAGTGCATAAAAATCTGATATTCCACTTGCGATGCTTCTGCTTTCTTAAAGTAACCCCCTTCAAATGGCCAGCCCAATTCTGCGATTACAAATCTCGTCTTTCCGTTGTGATACTGTTTCTTCAATCCAGTAAATTGCTCCAAGCTCCATTGAGCTGCTTCTGAAGCTGGTATTCCAGCTAAAAAAGGCTGTATTGTAAAACCAATTACATCGCAAGAGTCGACTAAATCTTTACTGATAAATAAAGGAGATTCCGAAGTCCCAACCGACACATTCAAGCCTGCTGCAGAGGTAAAATGTTTCATTTCTTGAATAAAAGAAATTAAAGAATTCTCACTAAGATCTCCTCTCTTGAGAGCTTCATTCCCGATGAGAATACTTTTTATGGGAATAATATATGAAGAAAGCAAGACTCGCTTCGCTTCGCTAATTTGTTTTAGATTTTGAGTCTTGTTGTCGCTGAGCCATACTCCCATGGATATGCTCATGTCAAGACCAAGAGCTTTAATTGCATGTAGAATATGTTCAATCTGATAGCATTGTGTTCCATAAGTTCTAATTTTCAGTGTTACTGTTGAAATGAGAGCGATGTCTCTTATCGCTCCTTCTTTTGAAAAGACACAAATAGGTTCATTCGATCCCTCTGGTGAATAACTTAAACCACTCAAAGCGTGGGAAAAATTGGTTTGTGAACTGGGTTTTTCGATAGCTTCCGGTAGCGTCATATATTTCATACGTAGCTCATTGGATAGTTCCTCCTTTTTCTCATCCGTAAGCGAGTTAAAGAAATTTCTGAAAGACACGGGCGAGCCAAACAATGCGAAATAAAGTGAGACCAAAAGAGACAAGCAAAGAATCACAATCACAATCTTGGTTGAAGAGGGTGATTTTTTGGCTCTTCCCAAATTATTGTTGGTGCATTTCCTTAGTTTAGAGACTTGATTGGGAAATTGAAATTGGTTGTTGCTGCTGTTGGAACATGTTTCTTTTCCGGGCAGTGCAGTTGGGAAGGGGACGTCGTGAGGCTCATTCAAATGGATGTATTCGCTACTTCTGTACGAGAAAGGGTCGGAGCTGTTTCCCTTGGAAATAAGCTTAGCTTCTTCTGGGCTCTTTTTTGGACTCATTGTACTTTGGTCATCACGAGTATGTGGAGAGTTCTGCTTTTGAATCTGTCCTGCCTTCGAATTTGGCGGATCATTCCAATCGGGAGAAGTATGCTTTTCAGGTATATTGCACAATCTTTCAAAAGATTCTTGGCCAATTTTAGGGAAAGAAGCCGAAGCTCGCAGGTCATTATCAGGACTCAATGCACTTTCTGGGCTGTCACTAATAAATGGGGTATGTGGTGGAACTTTCTGTATCTCCAAATGTGCTGCCCTTTTCGTTTGGAGACTTTGTGAATCTTCCAAATGAAACAAACGTGCCACGGCATCTCTTTTATCATACCGCAATGAAATGGGTGAGGGCTCGAAACTAAATTCGTTACTTTCCATGATTGATAAACAAATGTGATATTAATGGATGCAAAATGGTCTTGTACAGAAACAAAAGTGCCCCGCGATTTCGAGAATAATTTTGACAACAAACCAGGTCTAATGCGGTGAATCTCGCACAAGCTTAACTATGAGTTTTTTCAGTCTGGAAAAGAGAAAGTAAAAAAAGAAAAAGAAACATCAGGGCACTTTGGAATATACATGGAGAAACAAAAAAAAAAAAAAAAAAAAAAAAAAATCTCGATAAGAATATCAACTATTCATCGGACAAAGCTTGTTTGACTTTTACCTTCGTCTTTCCCGGCAGCTCGTCCCGCATTGAATTTCCATGGATTTTGACATATAAAACCCGTTCAGAGTAAAATCCTGGTACACGGCAATATGATACTCTTCTCGTGTAAAAACCTTTAGTGTGTATTAGCATTTGATACAACCCACGCAAATACCACCTATGAAAGCGGCAGTGGTGCTCAAGCAGCCTTCTCCTGTCAGTGGGCAACAGGCGTCGCAAGCACCAAAGCAATTAAATAGGTCAATGCAAAACTCTGTACATTCATTTGTATCTCTTTGGTATCCACTGGCGTTATCTGTCACTGTTTGTATTGTATGTCCGTCATCGTCTTCTTCTGCTTCAGGAGACATGGTCATTGAGGCGGCTTTGGGCTCTTGTGTGATGGGTGTATTGGCATTAGCTTTGGTGGACACCAATTGTTTTGGCTCCAGTTCAGACACACTACTGGGCATGGCTCAAGATATTTAGGATATAAGATGTGGTGTTCTGAAGAACTATTTTTGGTTTATTTATAATATCTTTGAGACGATACGTGTATGAGATTTCCTCGATCAGTATTTGTAAGCTATTTTGCGTTCTGTGAGTAAATCGCTAACGCAACAGGTCCCAGGACGAAAATTTGAGATTTGGTGGTGTGCTTATATACAATATCCCATGCACGACAGCCTTCCTTACGTCAAGCCATTTGCCCTTGTGTGCCGTCTAGCGCGCCTGCAACGGTTCCTTATTTGCACGCGCACGATGGAGTTCAATGAAGTTGGATCTCCAGCCATAGGGTAACAAAACGATTTCTCAAAGAATATCTATGGATGATCTATTTGAAAATAAATTTCTGCTTCTCCAACTTTATTACCCAGATATACTGCTGGAGGTGCTAAGGGAACTTCTATCAAACTGTGGTAATGATCTAGATGCGACGCGTTCGTTGATCGATGGCAAACCGCGTGCCAAAAAAAGACCGGCGGCCTCTGCTCAGGCTGTGCTTTCAAGCTTCACTGGGAAAAGGTCAAAAACAGATGTGAAACATATTTCAGAGGCGAAAAAAGAAAAGATTGCTAGTGTGACCTCTAGTAATGTAGGCAGTTCCACAAAGTCCAGAAATGTGCTGGAGATCATCACGCTCAACACATCCCGGGACGTGCGAGAGCATCTCCAGCCTTACGCATCGCTTCATTTGAATTTTCTTCCTGAAGACATTTGCAGCGGCGTACAGACGGATTTACTCGATACAAAAGCCAAGTTCGGTACCAAAAAATTCTATTTGTTTGGAAATCAGTGTGAGCTGAACCATACTACTGGTATCTTCTGCCGACCTTCTGCCGAATATTCTCGCTTGGTTTATAACGGACTCGGTCAGTCAAACCCATTGCCCTATTCTGATAGTATGGAGAAAGCAGCGCAATTTCTTGAACGCTTCCTAAATGAAAAGGTCATCCCGAGCTCAGAAAGACTCGTATGGCAGTTAAAGGAGCCCTGGACAAACGACTTTAGCGTGGTTAACTGCTATGAAAAGCTTCAGAATCATATGGACTGGCATTCCGACCGTCTATCGCATATCGGACCTCATAATTATGTGGCGTCAATCTCTTTAGGTGCTACAAGAATGTTCCGTTTACGAAGCACTTACAAAGAACACAGTCCTATTTACCAAATTCCTCTACCCCACAATAGTTTATTTATAATGAGGCCAGGATGCCAGGAAGAATTCAAGCATTGCATCAATCCCATGCTGAAATCTGTTGATGTTCATCCATCCCTTGGTACACTAAGACTCGGAATCACCGCACGGTGCTATCCAGCTTCCTTCATCGTAAACCTGCCCCAATGCAAGTGCAGAATTGGAATGCTCCTACGGCGATCCCACAAAGCCCTCGCTACCAGGGGGAAATATTTTTGGCTGTGTGAAAACGTGTATCAAAACAAAGGATGCTCCTCATTCCATTGGTGTGACTTCACAAACGTGGAGGGTCACTTTATCGCGAAAGATGAGACTAGCACCTCGGTGTGGATTGCGCCGGAGGATACTGAAAAATTGACCTACGAGAAAAATAAAAAAGAAGCCATCTAATCAGAAAATTAATAGGGTGTCTAAAAACTCAATAACAATTCATTGTTTCTCTGAACGTATTAGCGACGATAGTTTTAAACAACTTTTATAGCGCTTGTTGCAAAAACTTTTGAAACAAAAAAAAAAAGAAACGACAACTGCAGGATTCGAACCTGCGCGGGCAAAGCCCAAAAGATTTCTAATCTTTCTCCTTAACCGCTCGGACAAGTTGCCTATTGTGAAATTTTTTGTTAGCTGGTTTACTATAACAATCAGGTTGTTTCATTCTGAACCTTTTTTCATCATTAATTTTCGCTACTTATTTGGAAAAAAAAGAGAAAATTTCTAAAAAAATACTGTTTTATCCAGCCCTTTTTCAATCCTGTATCTGATTTCTCCAAAATAAATGCTCAGACTCCATTAAGTCCGATATTCCAGTGAAAATAACGGCAAATGTTTTGAAGTTGGTGACGGTTTTCAAATAATCTATGAGCTTTGGCATTTCAAAGAGATGATTGGCTTCAAAAAGTTGGTGGATTTGGTATCTAATGACCCTCTTCCTTTTCTTCGAATAGTCTCATTATTCCATAGAGAAATTCAAAGAGTTTTGTTCAAAAACATGTGTGATTTGTGTTAGAAATAAAAATCTATCATTGATTTCTTTCCACTTCATTTCGCTATCTTTCATGAAATTCTGGTATTGGTTTTTACGTTCCCAAATTGAAAACAAGAGAACATACATTCTCTGATTCAAAGATACAAAGGGAATCGATAACTGATCCTGTGAAAACTCTGTTCAAAAACTAATTCTAGGTATACTCCTAATACCCACGCATACTTTCTTTCATTTTTCAGATAGTGATTCCAGGAACTTTTTTTGTGTGATTTCTGTATTAAGTCAAGAAAATAATTTGTTCAAAAAAAATATATCACATCTTTCACTTGACTCCCTAACAATACCCAAATGTGGTTCAGTAAAATACTCGATCGGCTGAGAGGTGCGGTGTGAGTAAACAACGCAAGAGAGTTTGAACTTTCTGCTCAAGGTTCATTTTTGATGAACGTTTTGTTTAAGGTAGATAGAAGTACCCTCAATTCTCAACTATGAGCATTTTTCGAGTAATGCTGGTTCTTCGAAGATAAAAAAAAAAAAAGTTTTCAGCAAACTCAACAGCCTTAAAAAAGACAGGGACTTATCGCATAAACACCCGTGCCTTATCGCGTGTAAGAAAAGGCATATGCAGTTCATTGAGTGTGGAGACTTGGTGGCACGCCCTTTTTTAAAAAATATAGGTTTTATGGGAAGACAAATAATAAAACACAAATGGCCTTCCAATGCCAGAAATGCAGCTCTGAAATAAAGCTTGACCCTTCCTTCCAGCATTTAGCCCGGGCACAGGCAAAACTCTTGGTTTCAAAAGTTTCTCGGCCCTCATCACATGTTTCTACTCTGCCTGCTCAATTCATTCCAAAAGACAGGTTAGAAAAATATCAGAAAGTTTCCCAAGCGGGCAATGGTACATCAACCCTTGTCCAAGATCATTCTAAGCTAGAAAATGTGCGATCGGATGATATGGATCAGTCCTTTGTGTACATATCCGACTCCGAAGACACGGATGTTGCAACTACATATCAACGCGCAGAAATAGACTCGTCAGACAACTTTATTGAGGATCAGCTTCCTGATTTTTCCAAAATCAAAACATTGAATCAGGTCTTTGATATTCTTCTGATCAACCTGGATGTGGGCCAGCCAATGTGTTCTGATTGTTGTGATCTTTTGACTGACAACTATAAGCTAAAGTTTGATCAAAGCCAGAGAGAAAAAGAATATTACATCTCGTTTCTCAGAAAGCTCAAAGACCATGAAAGCGACTTTCTGCAAGTGGGCCAGCAATTGGATGAGGGGCTTAAAGATTCTTCAACCGAATTAAATCATCTAATACGGTTGGAAAATGACAAACTAAATGAGCTTGAAGTGTTGGAAGCTAGGAATCAGGAGCTCAAAATTGAACTTCAATCCCTCAATAAGCAGCTTGATGACTCGAATAATATTCAATTGAGTGGCATGTACCAGATGAAAAATACGCTCAACATAAATCTTCAAGAAAAACAACGCAAACTAGATCAAACAAAGGCACTTTATCACAAGCAACTTAATCACTTGGATGAACTCAGGAAGTTCAACGTGTTCAAACAGCTTTTTGATATTCTGTTCGATGCAGAATATGGAATCATTAATGGCTACAGAATAGGGCATAAGATTCCTTGGCCTGAATGTAATGTTGCGCTAGGACAAATTATTCTGATGCTTCAGTTTTTAAAAGGTCGCCTCGGGATTAATCTTGAAAACTATAAGCTCGTTCCTCTTGGGTCGAAATCATATATTGTCAAGCAACCGCCTGTATCTGCTGAAAATGGTCAAAGACCAAAATCGAGTTCCATTTTACACTTCTACTCCTCTAATGAGTTCACTTTGGGGAAACTATTCAATTTCAATAAGCTCGATGTTTCTATGATTGCACTTCTAGACATCCTCTCACAGTTCGAAAAATGGCTACTGACTGGTGACAGCGAGCTTACGCTTCCTTATAAGTCCTCCGTAAAAAGTGGGACTCTCGGCGGAAAAAGCATCAGAGTCACTTCAAATGGGCAATGGACTGAATCTTGTAGATATCTTTTGGTGAATCTTAACTGGATTCTCAGTTATGCTAGTTCCAGGCAGGAAGATTGATTTCCTACATGTGTTGCATGATTTTATTCACAACAGTATCCTTACCATTAACTAACTCAAGTTGCCTGCTCATTGCGGCATATATAGCAAGAGGTTTGCAAGTCACCAAGGAAGTAATCGTTTAATAGGAATGTGGCGAAAGACTTGAGAAAGTTGAGAAGAAAAAAAGGGAGGCGTGAGGTAAAGAATGGGTCAATGAAAACAATGCATAAAAAGTATGTCAATCGCTTTCAATCGTAGGTTTACTTTATTTCTTTTTCTTTTTTTTTATGCTTTAATTCAATTCTTGATTTTGATCTTAATTTGAAAAATCTATCTTTTTTTTTTCCTACTTTTCTGTTTGTTTACATTTTTCAAGGTTCCGCGAAATTTTAAAAAAAGGCTGCAAAAACCTACAATTTCGTGTCAGATTCCACAAGTTTTGTCGTCCCTTTTCACACTCTTGCTGTTTAAAATAACCAAATTTCCCAAAGCAAACTGATTTTAAATTAAAAAAATTCAAGTAAACAAATATCATGAGAAATGAATGCCTTTTGTTCAGCGATTTTGAAGTTGCCATTGACGACTCCTTGCTAACGTCTGAGCCTGACATTAATGCTGCAAATACCATTGAACAAATAACAGAGATTGCCTTGGCTATAGACCAACGAATTGGATCAGGCTACACAAATGGAAAGGCAAATTTCACACCACCAGAAAAATTAAGACACTGCTTATATCAGCCAATGTGGAGCTCTAATGTCCAATTTAGTGGGGCTTTGTTGGAAGGTCTGACGTTAGTTTCACTGGCGCAGTGTGTAGGCACACTTGGGAACAAATTCGGAGAGAGAGAGAATCACAGAGAAGGGACGGAAGGCGAAAATGATGTTGAGCAGGTAAAAGCTACTAAGCAAGTGAATGCTGTTAAAACTACAAGAGAAAAAAAGTTGACGTTGAGGTCAAAACAAGGGTGCTGGACATGCCGACTTCGTCATAAGGCGTGCCCCGAAGACGGTCACCCCTGTGGGACGTGTATCCGTTTAGGTTTGGAGTGCGACGTTTCGCGCCAAAGACCAAGTTACATGGTTGACGCGGGACACACAATGCAGAGGCTAAAGGAGATCAGGGGAATCACAGATAAGTTGAGAAAACAGCAGAGAAGAAGTCGCCATGAAAAATATCCAAGTAAGAGTTTTAATAAAATATAATGGTTTCATCATTACTTTTTTATAAAATAGTGCCCGAAGTTTTGAATTTGACTTTCGTGTTCTGCCGCTTTCAGGCGTTCCTCGCATTTTGCCAATCCTGTATGTTGCAATTGCTCGGGGTTTCTTGATGCGACACGAGTCCTATGGCACAGACTGCGTTCTCCTTTTTACTGTTTTTTTTTTTTCTTTTCTTTTCTTCAAAGAAGAGTACACAATTAAGGCAAAATGAGGTCTCCCGCTTGGAGTTTTATCATCGGTCTCTTCTTATGGGCTGGATCCATATCTGCATTCTATTTGCCGGGCGTTGCCCCAACAGACTATGCTAAAGGTGACACCATCAAATTGCTTGTCAACCACTTAACGCCTTCTTCGAACACTATGGCTAGCTTTAAATCTAAGGGAAAATCCAAAGTCACTGTTTACTCCTATGACTACTACTACCCTAAATTCAAGTTCTGCAAGCCCAAGGATGGACCAAAGAAACAGCTGGAGTCTTTGGGTTCCATTATTTTTGGCGATCGTATTTTCGACTCCCCATTTGAAATCAAAATGTTAGAAGAATCCAACTGCCGTACTCTTTGTCCATCTACCTACAGCAAAGTGGATGCTGTTTTCGTGAACAGAAACATTCGCGCCGGATATACTCATAATTGGATCGTTGATGGCTTGCCTGCCGCTAGAAAAGTTACGGAGAGAAGAACAGATACTGATTTCTATAGTCCCGGTTTCCCAATTGGTACTGTAGATGACTCTGAAAACCCTCACTTGCACAATCATTATGTTATTCATGTCGAGTACCATAAAAGGGCTGAAGACAAATTTAGGGTTGTCGGTGTAGTTGTCGAACCAATTTCTCTTGATAGAAATGGCGTTGATGATTCGAAAGCAAGCCCAGAGGAATTGTGTAAGTCTGAATTGCCCCCCGTGACTTTGTCCAACGAAAAGGACAATAAGGTCTTGTTTACTTATTCTGTGAAGTTCGTGGCATCTGAGACGGTGTGGGCGACCAGATGGGATAAATATTTGCACGTTTATGACCCTAAAATTCAATGGGTCTCCTTGATTAATTTTTCCTTGGTGGTGGTCATCTTAGCGATAATCATGGCGCACATTCTTGTTTCGACGTTGAAGAATGATATTATCAAATACAACGAAGTTAATTTGGATGATGATGTTGCCTACGAGAGTGGTTGGAAATTGGTTTACGGTGATGTATTTAGATCCCCCGCAAACAGGATGATTTTGTCCGTTTTGGTCGGAAGCGGAACCCAAATACTTTGCATGATTGTTGTCATCATTGTGTTTGCATTGTTCGGTCTTTTGTCTCCATCCAATAGGGGTGCTTTGTCCACTTTCATGTTCATCTTGTTCATCTTTTTTGGAATCATTTCGTCTTATGTAAGTGGCTACATTTACAGATTCTTTGGTGGTGAAAACTGGAAACTCAACTTGATCTTGACTCCTACGGTGGTCCCTGGAATTCTCTTTGGCGTATTTGTCTTTTTGAACTTTTTCTTGATTCACGTTCAATCATCTGGTGCCATTCCAGTCGGAACAATGGTTGCAATTATTGTCATCTGGTTCTCAATTTCTCTTCCTTTGTCTGTTGTGGGATCAATCTGGCAATCGAAGCGTTCTACATTGTCTGTTCCAGTCAGAACCAATCAAATACCAAGACAAATTCCACCACAACATTGGTATTTAAGAACTGTGCCAGCAATGCTTATGTGCGGTCTTTTCCCATTCGGCTCAATCGCCGTTGAGTTGTACTTCATTTACTCCTCAATTTGGTTTAACAGAATCTACTACATGTTTGGATTCTTATTCTTCTGCTTTATTTTGATGATCTTGACGACCGCTTTGATTTCGGTCTTGTCAATTTACTACACTTTGTGTGGCGAAAACTATAAATGGCAATGGAAATCCATATTCGTCGGTGGCGGATGTGCTATTTATGTTTTCATTCATTCATTGTTTTTCATCAGCGACGAGACCTTCTCTGGATTTACATCTTTGGTCTTGTTTGTGGGATATTCTGGCGTGATTTCATTCTTGGTCTTTTTGGTTTGCGGATCCGTCGGATTCTTGTCCAGTTTGTTCTTCACTAGGAAAATTTACTCTCAAATCAAAATCGATTAGTGTCATCCGAAGAAACTAATTAGAGCTGACGCCTCTTTAAGGGGTCGAGAGGACATAAAAATTATTTATGGAACTGATTTTATTATAATTTATTTGTAGTGCAACTAGAATTCGCCAAGAAATTTCATATCCATCCATCCAGATCTTCGCAGAGAATAAGCGAGCTTGAAGCTTTCAAAAAATCATTTCTCCAAGCATCGAAAGATTTTTGTTCGCCTATATTAAGCTGTGCAGACATGGGGCTCTTGGAATTCAAGCCAAAATTCTCAAGCTTGCTAAAAATCGCTTGTATAGCCGAGACTCCAGGGCCACGAAAAATTAAGGACCCCTGAGAAACTAAAGAAGAATCACTGGTTCTCATGTACTGACAGTTTTCAATATCAGTCATATTTTTCTTTAGATTGACAATCAACAAGTTTGTCGCAGTGGACAACTCATTTAAGATCTTCATAGATCTACTAATGATCTCGTTATCGCCAGCATGCTCAACAAGTGAGTCTAGAAGAGCCTTACTGATTTTGACCAATCTGAAAGACTGCCCATAAATAATGTTGAGAAATGGACTGATCTGATGAGCTTCCCCTGTAGTAATTGAGGATTTAGATTGAAGTGCGTCACCTGAGACGTGGTTAGCAAATCTTAGTATTGATTGAGAAACTTTTTTAACCAATCTGCTGGTCTTAAGTTGATAATCGTGTAGGTGGTCCTTCATGTAGTCATCAAGATAATCAATATTTGAGTGAGTATTGAAGAAGTCA
Organism: Metschnikowia peoriensis; assembly: GCA_030573015.1. Lineage (NCBI taxonomy): Eukaryota > Fungi > Ascomycota > Pichiomycetes > Serinales > Metschnikowiaceae > Metschnikowia > Metschnikowia peoriensis. The sequence continues at coordinate 13,281 of JAJMCO010000012.1, read as the reverse complement.
ATGACCTCTGATGCAAAATCAAAAAGTTCATACTTATCATTTTGCAAGCAAAAAATACAGCGAGCAAGATTTGATTCAGAAAAGTGACGATTCAAGGGAGACAAGAGGGAACCTCTCTTGCTTCTAGGTTTATTGCAAAAAATCTCCTCGCATTTCAAATCCTCTAAAGTTTCAAAAAGTTTACCAAGCTCAATGTTTTCCAAGAATTCCAGACGAAAATTTTTATCGAAGAAATCCAGGGCGGATGTGATTGACAGAATCTTGAAGAATTTCAGAATTTGCGATTGCGTTCCCCAGGATAAGGCATGACATTTGTCTATAAGGAGCAAACAGACTTGTAAGCGAGGCAAATAGAGTTGAATATTGTCACGATCAAGCTCCTTGACTCTTTCAAGTGAAAGGGATTTGAAATTCTGTAGAACTTTGAAGTCGGTGAATGCTCCATGAGCGAGGGATATGCCTGTGGGACAAGAATCACCCCTCAACAAAATTGTATAATTGATCAAAAGCAAGGACGCAAATGCAAGACAAAGGACCTCATTTCTGCATGGTGAAGTGGAGTCACCAAAGGGATATATGCTTGTAAAATGTAGGAGCAGTCCTCTTATTGCCTCAAAAGATATCAATTGATAATCTATAAGATTTCCCAAAGATATTGCAAAAAGATCAACGACTTTAACATCAGCCGAACAAGAAGTTTGCAACTCAGAAATCATTTTTGGTACAACAAGATCATCGAATGGTAGAATTGGAAACCCATCATGGAAGTTTGTATAGTATAATTTGAGGTTGCGATCCAAAGATCTTATCATCGAAGGCGAAGATGGCTGAAAGGGAGCATTCTCTAGACGTGAGATTTCGCTGGAAGTTTGTTGAAATGCAACTTGTGGAATTCCATTATGACTGATTTGATGGTGCAGTAGGTTCAGAAAGTATTGATTCTGCGACTGTTGCGAAGCTTGTTCGTAAGCTGCCGATTTGCCCTGTTTATTTTGAAGTGGCAAAGAATCTGACCTTGCTATGATCAAGTTGTTTGCGATTTTGCCATTTAACAGCAGCAAGGAACTGATGGAATTTCTGGGAGATGGCATATCAGAGCATCCTGAACTATCATCCAGATCCGATGTATAAAGAACAGAGTTCGATTTAATTGTAGCAGTATGATGCAAAGAAGGTAGAATCGACCCTGAGCCTGCTGTCAGAACAGAGCTCACTGAATCTACAGAGGACCTTCTGCTATCGAAACTCAAATTATTTGAGCCACCGGGAGAAGAAATTTCTGAGCGAGGGGTGTTTGATGTTGGCATTTCGTAGGGCACTTTCCACAAGGGTCCTTGAATCCGATGACCAGGGTTATCACCTTGCATACTGTGGGATAATGAGTTTGGTAAATTGGGTAACGGAGCACCACCGCTTCGAGGGCTCACCGATGCAGAATACATTGGAATGGGTAAAGATAATTTGACTGGTTGAGTCAGAGGTTGTGGCCCTATTAGTGGTGGAAGAATGATCGGTTGATTTGCCAGAGACGTTGGAAACTTCATAGGATGGTCAAAATGTGGTTTATTCAAATGTTGAGGCACGGGAAATGGTGAAGTCATTTGGGAATTTTCTCCTTTGGAACCCAGGAAAAGATACTTTAAGCCAGCCGTATCAATCAGTTTCAGCCGCGGTCTATTAGAAGTCGTATCATTCCTGTTACCACATCCATCTCCATTCTCTGGGCCATCCAAGTGATCTACTAAATCACGGATATACCCTTTCGAAGGTCCGCGTTTCATAGGGATGCGGGAAAACAAGCAGGTGTCGCCAGTTTTCGTGCAATTAGTACAAACTTTTGTGACCCGCAGAAGTGACAGCAGATATTCTGCATTGCAACGAATCTTTTTGCGGCGACACGAGTCACAGGCGCGAGAAACCTTGGATCTTTTCCTCGGTACATCCTTAACCATAAAAGACACGTCCCTTGTGACATCGCTCATTAGATTTTTGGGCGACTGTACGGACATGACACAAAAAAAAGGTTATCAGCTGTTGGAACTTTCTTGAGGAAAGATAATTTGTTCTATATGTGGGAAGCCTGGCCAAATTTGGAGGTATAAGCCAAATAGCTGTCTAATCAATGAGTATCGCCAGCGATAGTAAAGCTACTGAGAGCCTCGGACAATAGCGACGTGAGTGTTTAATCACAATAGATCCAACAATACTTTCGAGTAAGTATTTCACTGGTGTCACTTGTGTAGTCGGGTTCCAAAAAACGACAAAAAGTGGTATGTATACGACGAACAAGTGGATACACTCCAGGTGTAGAAACTGAGTCTTTGAAAGGAGGTTGATCTAATTGCCTCTAAAAAGTAACGATCCAGAGTTTAGGAAACGAAAATCAGTGAGGAGCTTTACAACTTTTTCAGGATTTTTGTGGTCTTGAGAAAGAAAAAAAAGAAGTAAAAAATTCAGAAATGTGGAGAAAGCGAGGCGTGGGTCTCGGAATTACATTTTCTCCGTGCATACATCACCGCGAACGAGGCTGCATGAGGCAATGGTTAGAAACCTATGGGGGAGGGTGGGGTAGAAATGACTATGGCCACAACATGAAAAATTTCCGTGGGGTGGAGTGCGGCTTGGGCCAATACCTCCAGCATTAGCGAGAGCCAAAAAAAAAAAAAAAAAAAAAAAAAAAAAAAATTCTGCAAATAGGAGAACAAAAACAAAGGGAGACCGAAACAAAAAAAATCGCAGAAGGAGGTAGAAAATATTTTCTTAGAGAAATGTTTTAATCCTCAGGTTTAGAGTCTCAACCTTTTGCAAGTGCTAAAAGAGGTTTGATCATAAACGACAAAGGTGGTTGTGCTGGAAACGCCTTTCCGACGGAAAGATTTCCTCGGGTGGGGGTCCGGAAGAGCGGATTAATTGCGGGTTGTTTAAGGTCAGTGCTCCAAACACCTCGCCTCATGTTGCGACAAAAAAGCAAAAAAGAAAAAAAAAGAAAAAGACCAAATTGGTCAATTAGAAAAAAGTGATAGTTTCGCGTAAAAACGCAACGACAGAATCACGCCACTGAAAACAAACCCCTCGTAAAGGTAGAATAATGGGAGGGTGAAGAGGGCCATGAGAAAATTTTCTTCGCAGAACCTTTGTCTTATACATTTCTTTTATCACGTCAAGGATTCGAGGGGAGTTTCAGACCAAAAGAAAGCAAGTGCGCGCTTGAATGGGGTAGCTCGGTCATGATTTTGGGGAGGTGATTTGTTTTTAGCAAGGTAGAACCGGAAAAACCAATCAAGACTAGGTCTGTATGCAAAGCTCTCGCTCTCTATAAATCAACCAATTCATTTGGGATTGCATGCCCTCGCTCCATGACTTCTTGGTATATTCTGGAACTAATCAAAAACCAGTCAATCGAGGTAATGGTCCCAAATGGATAACAAATTGTGCTATAGTTAGAAATTGAAAGAAATATTGCTGGGTGTTCATTGCTCATCCTGTTTGCCTGGTCGCGTTATTAAAAATAATAAGTATGGTAGGTCTTACTATACAGCCAGAGGCAGGCCTAAATAATATGAAAAGATGTTGGAACTTCGTAAAGATCGGGATTTGGGAAGTGGTCACTAGAATAATTTAATTCCTTGCTTTAAGCGGCCCAGCAAGCTGGTGCATGAGCCACAAATCTAATTCTCGGATCAAGAGAGAGGGTGGAGTAAGATGCGCCGTGTACGTTGCATCATGCTCACTAAAACCTGCTTGCAATCTCCATTTTCTTCTTCATACTCTTTGATAATCAACAGATATACACCTTTGTTATTAGGATAGAAGATAATGTCATTTAAAGAATTCCATGAGTAATGTCTCAACGGCCACAGATCCGCGCCCTTGGCTGCACATCCGTTTTTGTTTCCACAATGACTGTTGTTGTCAGCCTTTTCAATTTATCAGGATTCGGCTAGTATAAGATTAATAACTTCACCTCTTCTCTAAACAAAGATATGTTTTTTGTTTTTTTTAACTTCAAGAGTACCGTATTTCTAAGCACAGCCACGAATTAAATGCTGCTATCTTTCTCGGTCCGCAGTGTTATTTAAGGTACAGGATAATTATTCAGCCATAGTACCGGCTTGAAAACATTCGTCGCCCAATCAGGGCTATAAGTCATAGAATAAAAGTTTTTTTTTTTTTCAAATGAAAGGGGCTATCTTTCTACGAAGGGTGAGACGCGTTATTCCTTTTATTGTGCTCGGTCTACTTGCGTACATTGACTATGCTTCGTGCTATATCATCGCTTGGGGGGAAGTTTACCAGCAACACCTGGCCGCAGCTGCCATTATATTTTGGGTACTACTAGCATTGATACAAATAACTCACTTGTTTTACTGGGTAATGATATTCATTCGCGGGCCTGGAAAGATTCCCAGCTTCCAGCCCTTCGACTTGTATGGTTCAAACTTGAAAAACACTGCCCCTGTTCCGGATGTTTTCGTCTCCGACGAACAGGGCTTCCCATACTGGTGCTCTAAATGCCAAAACCTTAAACCAGATAGATCTTTCCATCTGACAGACTTGGACAGGTGCGTTCCTCGGTTTGACCATTTTTGTCTTTGGATTGGTACAGCTATCGGCCGCAACAATTACCTACTGTTTGTCAAGTTCTTGCAATTATTGAGTGCTTACTGCGTGCTCGTTATATGCTACGCTGCGGTATACATGAGGCAAACTTTGCGTCATAAACACTCGAAAATACTCCACTTTATTGCTTTGTACATTCTGAACTCGTTCATTCTTATTTTAACCGTGTCACTTCTCATAGGCACCACCAACTACATGTTTACAAATTCCACCAGCTTTGATGAAATCACAAGAAGACAAGCGCGATCATATAAACTGTGGCTTGACAAAAAAGAACGTATGAACCCAAAATATGCGTGGTGTGTAGGAAAAATGCCTCGTGCCGAACTGGGCGTGAGATATATCAATATATCTCATAACAACACAAGAAAAGTTGTGTCGTTTGATGTAACTGATCACCCATATTCGAATGGCTTCAAAGTAAATCTTATTAACATGTGCCTTAGAGGAAACTTCAACTTGAATTCTACACAACAGGCCGCTGGTATGAAAAGTCTATTAATGGCAATCATTGTTGCTTTTGTGCCTTTTGCCGAATTCATTATTGATACAAGAACAAAAGATATATCTTCCGAAAACTTTCTAGACAACTCAGACGAGATGAGCCCTCACTTTATTCAAAAGATGAAAGATAAGATTGACAGAAACCAGTTTCTGTATGCCACCTATTTACCTCAGCCCGCACCAAGTGATAAGTCCGAAATTTGATCGAGAGCAGGACTGAAATTAAGTTTCAGCCAAGACTCAAGACGATTTCCCATTCTCGAATCATATCCATAAAACTATTTTCTTCATCTTCCTGCTCTCTTCTGTGCCAGACCTCAAATAGTATTTGTTTCGAGCGCCAATAATTAAATCTACGGAAGCACTCTGATTTCCATAACTTTTGACATTGTTCCTTTAAATAACCATGAGTCGATAAGTCAATATCACACCCACAAACAAGTAAAGGCCAAAATAGAGGGTTGAACTGAAGCTTTTTACCCTTTTCCTTCAAAGATTTATTCAACGCAACTAATTTTTCCATATGATAGAAACAGGCCTGAATAAAAGGTTGGCATACTTTTAAAGGGCTTTCAGGTATGAGTCTCTTGAAATAGACAACCAATGCATTATGAAAGTAAATGACATTGTGATACAAACCCTCATGGAATTCAGAAATAAAGACCTTTGTGGCAACATTTGTGATTGGGTTGTATTTATTGTCATACAACTTCCAGTGATTTTCGACATTGAAATTGAGGATTTTGTCTTCTGTTTCGGCACAAATCCGAGGGAAGTTTCGAGGGGCAAGACCACGTGTTTTAAAAACATTTTTGTGGTTTGTTAGGTGCACCACTTCTTGCACCAATTGCAAAAGAGATTTCGGTAGCCCGTAGCTCAGAAAAATCGAGCCATCATCCAAGCTTGGAATTATGGGGTTCGGCTGACGAGATCTTTCAGACAATCCTGCCTGAAAACTTTCAAACCCTAGATCCTTTGGCTGTCTTGGGTCATTGTTGACCGGAATCTTTTGTTTCTTATCTCCTTTGAAATTCACAGTGAAGGACAACGCGTGCGAGTCATTAGATGTGGAACGCACATTCACATGTTGCACATCGCCATCGTCACTATCGAATTCTTCTTCTGAATCATCACTCGTGAAGTCTTTTTCTTTGCTTGGCGCATCATTTGTGAGATCGTAATTCTCATTGAGATCCAGATATTTTAGTTTCTGATCTTTGTCGGATATTGAATAGTTGAAGAAGTTAATGGCCTGAGTCGATTCGTAAAGGATGTTCAAGATATTGAAGTTGTGACGCAAATGCCGTTCTAGTGATGATTGATGTACCCTGGTTGCTTTTGGCTTCTTCAAGATGAAGTCACCTATGGCATACATGAGTTCATAGTTTTCAAAAACGCCGAATAAGTTGTCCACGTGTACTTGTAAAATGAGCGCCAAGAGAAAAAACGAGTCGTAGTCGTCTTCAGGAGGAGAATCAGAATTAGCATCGTACTCGTCCAAGTGGTAGTTAAGAATATTGATTCCAATTTTCCTCAACTCGATGCTTACTTTAAGCTCTTCGTTGACGAAAAAGGTATCAACTGAATTTTTCTTCTGAACCCCTGAGAGTGAGCGCTCGTGCCAACTGATAGATAAGCACATACAGAAAATAGCAAACTTGATATTTCTTGTGAGAAGATCTCTCGGAACTTGTGACATGTTTTTACCGATGATATGGTTTTTCCAGCTTTTGGACTGGGGGTATTCTTCGCATATGATTTCAAAAAACATCTGCTTTATGAATGGGACAACAAGACGTTTCCAGGGATTTTGCCCATGAGCTACCCTCATTGAAGACAGAATACTATCCATGATATTTTGGAAGTCCGAGCTCATCGACGGCGCTATAACGATATTATTACTTTCATCTTGCGAAAAGAGCGTAGACAACACTCTGCCGTCTGGCCGCCAGTTGTCAGATTCAACGTTAGGAAAAAACTTTGGGTATAGAATGTGGAACATACCTTGCTCATCGAATTTATGGCGGGGGCCCTTGATGGCCAAGATAGTGAGTTTTGCAAACTCCAAGAGCTCGTAATGGACATATGCGTTATTGGTCTTCGAGAAGATAGATGACTCAAGGTCGCTCCCTAGGACTTCACTCACAGAAACCGCAGTAGGAAATGTGTTTCTATCGTCTTGCGTGCTTTTAAGTACATTTTCATTTGGCGATTCAATCACCTTTCCAGCATTACCAGGAGAGTGGTTATGTTTGCGATGAGAGCGCGATACTTTCAATGGAAATACACCAAACGGACCGACAAAGAAGCAACTAGTCGTTTCGATGGATCCAGGTTCATCAAACTGGGCCACAATATTGTTGAGTTGATCGTATGTTTCATACAGCATCAGCCGAGGGAATTTCACCAAATCGAGGCTTCGTCGCAGAGAACCTCTCTCGGTCTTAGCGTCGGGTGATTTTTGTACCTTCAAAATAGTTAATTTGCCGTCTATATCAATCGTGGCGGCATCTGCCCAAGCAAGCACCACACCGTAACCTTTGCATTCCAAATTTGCCTTTTGGCACCGTAAACATTTCGGTCGGACTGCGTCGCATTTGATTTTGCGCAAGCGACAGGTCCAACAGCCATTAAAGTTTCTTGACCTGGGCGGCATCAGTTATGATAATTTGACTGTTAGGTACGAGCTTGATTTGTAAAAAAAAAAAAAAAATCGTGTTGGGTTTGATGGACCACGAAAACCTCGCGTCCTTACTTAACGTGGGGCAAGGCGAAATGAAGCGCAGGGCTTCGCGATATTTGACTCCCACAGTAGCTGCAGAGTCCCGAGGCGTAAGCGACGCCCGGTATCACAAAATTTATGTTCTTTTGCCGACACCTCATAGGTGTTTCCGGTTTATTTCACTTATTTTTGATTTCGCTAACACTTACATAAGCTATTTAAACCGGGAATGTTATATGAAAGTCGGCGATTTAATTAAGACAGAATCTTGGTGGAGCATTAAGTGAGGATTTCTGCTTAACAGCCACGGTTTATCTCGCAAATATTTTTTTTGTTATTTAGTTATCTTTGATATTTGCATTTCAAAATTCAGAAATCCTTTTCGCGGGATTTCAATATTTTTCGAGTAAAAAGGAACATTTTTTTGAATCACCGAATACATTTTTCTGTTCCCCAACGCCCTAAATATTTCTGGAAGTAGGCGAGGACATGCGTCTCTGCTTGTTGCGAGGCTTCCGGGGGCGTTTGAATTTGATTTTCCTAATCGACCGCGTTCAGTATCGTTGTGTACAATACCTTAAGCACCTCCCACGTCTTGATTTTCAAGAATGAAATCAATAACAACACCATTCTGAGATTTTCTAGGCCACTGATACCAAAGAAATTAACACCAATATCAATTCATTTACATCAAATCATGTCGATGGAATTTCTCGACCAAGTCGAGCCGAAAATTCCCGAGTTTTTACCCCATGAAACAGTCTATTCCATCCAGGTAGGGTATAAGCTCTTCCAGATTTCCGGTGCATCTCTTCTGTCAGATGCACCATCATATTTCACCACGTTCTTTGATCAACCGCAAAACGCGGGTAAAACTCTCTTTATTGACAGAAATCCGTCTGTATTCGAAAAAGTGTACATGCATTTGCAAGGCTACCACATCAGCATTGACACTGACTACGAGTTCGTATACCTCTGGCAAGACGCTTATTATTTTTGTTTGACGCGGCTTCAAAAACTTCTAAATGATGAGGCATTGGTTGCAAAGGTAGGAAACAAACTATTTAGGATCCCGCGTGTGTTTTTATACGGGCCCGGAAACCATCCCAATTTTTTTCTGATTGGCATGGAGGGGTTGTCTACAAAATCAACGATTCTAAACTCAACAGTTTCTTTGATTCGTCCTCCTCCGCAACGTCCAACTTTGACTGCAAACCGCTCACCGGTGCTTTTCGCAGACTTACTAGAGCTTTTTTGGGGGAATTATGAGGTAGTTCGTGACGATGAGCACAGGAGTAATTTGATCAGGGAATGCCGATACTACCGTTTTCTTCAGCTTGAACAAACTATCATTAAACACAGAATCACCCGCAATCCTTTCACACAAACTGAAGAAATCATACTTAACCTCAATAATCTTAGTAGTACGGGAGTTATCAACCTGTCAACTGGTTTGGCTGATGAGCAGCCAGTTTCATATGTACGCCCCTACTTGCGCAGAGAGCCCAAAAGAAACCTTGTTTTCCAAATCGATTCCAATGAAGATTTTGATGCAAAACTCATTATTCCTAGGGAGGGTGACTTCTCGTTTCTCGTACTCACAAACAGGCTTGCTACCAAAATGAGCCAAGTCTTTGAGCTGATTGCTAAAGAGTTTTCAAGCAGCGAAGATAAGAAAAAGATCATCATTCCGTGCTCCCTCGCAGATGCTTTCGTGTCCGTAAATGGAATTGAACTCAAGAAGAACTGGCTTCGTGACTTTTTTGGGCCCGTTAGGGATGTGGCCGAAGAAGAACCTCAACAAAAGCGGAAGAAAAGCGACCCAAGTATCGAAGGTGATATTGTCGACTTCAAATTGAAACAATCTCTTTGGAGAATAACTAATAGAGCAGATAAATCACTTCTTCGGGCAGTGTCCATTTCAGCAGTAAGTGATCAGTTTAACTTTAACAAAACTGTCGAGTTTCTATGATCAGCTGGTCTCGTCAACACGGCAATTTGTATTATATCTCGGTTGATTCCAAACCACGTCATGTATGTGTGATCAAAACCACTCAAACACTCTCGTGTGCCATTTTCTTCGTATACTTTAATTGTGGAGTCCATTGAAGAAGGGCATTTCCTTATGTAATACCGGTAATATTTTTCGATGTTATTTATACTACTGGAAGTGTAGATTAGCTGGCGTTGCAATTAGCTAATCGCTCGCTGAGATAGTAGCCAAATACCCGAAGTGCTTTGTGTAAGCAATGAAAGTAGTCAAACTTTTACTTTGCCCAGAAAATAAGCATTTTGTAGAGCATACTTTAATTCGAAAAAATATGATCATCGTGTTTTGCTTTCACATTTCTAAAAAAAGAGTGTTTCTAAATATGAAGTAATGTTCAAAAATTAAATAAAAAGCTAGTAAGCTTCAAAATGTCTGAAAGGAGTCTACATCAGATGCAATAAGTTAGTCGGTGTGCTGCGCGACCAAATTGGGCATGGCAAAACAGCTGTATCCCATCGTTTGTGCCATGTAACAAACACCTTCGGTCTCGATACCATCAAACCCCTCCTTTCTCTCCCAAGAAGTTCCAACAATATTCATTGTGGGAAACACCACTCCTTGTTTGTAAATAATAGACTTGGCGAAAAGAACTGCACCGCCCACGGAGTCTAAGGGCACAGCATAGCTCAAATCACGTTTTTCGTCTGTTTCTGGTAAATCCTTGATCTCCTCTACGTGGCTTCTGAGATGGTACATCTCATCCTTTACATCCATGGGAACGAAGTTAGCCTCGTCCCACTTGTCCTCATTCATGAGCTGGAACTGTTCCTCGGTAGGGATGATTCTGTGCCCGCGCCATGAGTTTTTATCGTAGTCCAAAGCACCTCCACGGTCAACTCTTGGTACAATAATATCTTTCTCAGATTTGATAAAACGTTCAAGCATGTCAGGATGGTCAAAACGCCTAATATCGGCATCCAAAAACAAGGTATAATGCTCAGCTTCAAGAGAGTTGAAAAGAAGAAAGTTTCTACCCCTTGCAATACTTCTGCGACGAATTCTTTGGACACTAGGTGTGTGGTCGGAAGATTTGAACTTACTCTGTAGAAATGGGGCGTATAAAATGGTCACTTTATGGTATGGGCATGTTTCGCTTTTTGTTGTGGCCTCAAAAAACTTCTTGACTATTGTGAATAATTTCTCAGTGCCACAATAAAGGGCAATATTCATGTTTGTTTTTTTGTATTCCAAGGAGCCAATAAGGTCGTAAAAGTCTTTGAATGATCGTCCACTGCCAAAGGAATTCTCATTGGCGATGGATGAAATAATTAACACCGAGTCTTTAGTTGCAGGATCATATTCGGATTTCGTGTAGACTATTTTCTGGTACCCCAAATACTCATAGTCACCTTCTGTCTTCACAAACCCTTTTGCAACAGGTGTCTGGACATCAGGTTCACCGTTTTTGAGTCCCGTGATGAAAGGTTCGATGGTTTCTTGATGCCAAACACCGAGAAAGGCCAATACAGTCAATATCGAAAAGGCAAAAAAAGCCACGAGCTTATTGCTTCTCATGATGATAAACAATATAGAAGTCACACAAATAAAGAGAGAAAAATAGTGGGTTAAAAAAAACAACAAGACGATACGAATGCCGATCACCGGAAAACACGCACAATCTACCTGGAGTGCAGAGAACCAATGGAAAGTAACGTCTCTACTACGCGAAGTCTCGTGCAGGGGGTAACAATATGTTCTGACGTTATACCGCGACATTCTCCTTTATGCGCGTGCCGTCATATACCGTTTATCTTTATATGTAGTACGCGTCGGTTAAATCTTATAATCTAGCTTGTTCTTGCGTTCGTGGATGGATCAAACAAGATTTCGATTGAGCTGGACCTAAGTTAGTGCCCTATTTTTTGTCTTCTTTACTTTTATAATAAAACGGGATAACACAGTTGCGCGTTTAGGTAATCCAGTAGTGCCGGGGTCAGTCAAAGTGGAGTTGTTCCCTTTCAATGTTCCACAGTCATACTTCCTTCGATAATCAGTCTTATCCTTATCTCCAATAAATTTCCGGGTAAATGTGACGTTTTATTCTCAGAATTGTCTCAATGATATATCGTGATGCCGGATTCACTTGTAGAATATCTTACATACACTCCTGCCCGAAGTTATAAATAACTGTTTATCCCTCCCAACCGCCTTCAGGAGTGCCTCGTATAATTGGCCGATTCGAATATACTTACCAATCATGGAATGGGGAGCCACAGCCCCAAATTGGACCCGATATTTTTCCTGTTTCGTTCTACTAATGTGTTAAAAGCATTATAGAAAAACTTGGAAGGGATTGAATAAATTTTTTAACTCCAAGATATTTAAATGCTTTCCTTGTCTCCCTTAATGGGTGGATTCTCGTAAACAAATAAGCAGCGTCCTTTCCACCTTTTTTGTTGATTTTGTGTAAGACGGTGAAACATTTCAATAATAGAAGAGGGCTTGATGTAATAATGCTCCATTCAATTTATCATGTTTTCTGAACTCTGTGGTACTTCAAGAAGACATAAAATTGGTCTCGAAGGACACGAAAAAGTTGGTGAAGCGCGCTTCTTTCTTTTACAAACACAAGGATCAAATTTTTGGAATATATTTGATTTGAGCATGAGATTATTTTAGTCATTCACTGACGAGAGTACAGACCAGTTCATGCATTCTTTCATGGCATACTCTTTAAATGCTTCTTCTATCATCGGGTAGGTAGGAAAGGACAATCATGAGACTTCGCTTGATTGAGTAATATATCATTAATAATATCAATCAAATCAGTATTCAGTATCAACAGTAGTCTGGAGAAAATAATTTTAAAGCTGGTTCTTTGGAGTTGTACGTGTTTCATAGGCGTTCAGCCTAGATACGTAGTCGAGGCCATCCTGGGAACTGCAGCCACCTCGTGTACCGAGATCAGTGTTGCGCGTTACGGCCGTTTTACGGGAAAATCACGATTTACGATTATGGTGGCCACCATAATCGATGCCGTAATTTGGATTACGGTTCTGAGGGCTACCGTAATCGTAGCAGTAATCGTTAATCGTAAATTTACCATAAAATTTACCGCAAATTTGTCATAATTTTTCACCAAATTTATCGTAAATTTGTCATAATTTATCGTAATTCTATCATAATTTCTCACCAAATTTCTCAATTTGGCAACAATTTCCGTGATTCGAGCTCTCAGATACTTGGTTCAAGTCCACAAACGACTTGTCATCATCTATCAACACAAATTTCATATCACTTAAAAGATAAATATATTCATTCAAACATTTTATTCCGTTTCATGGATTCCATCAATACCAAGTGCTAATTTCAGAGCAAAATGCTTTGACTGTGTGATGACTGAAGATGCAAGCTACTCGATATACTTGTCGAATCCTTTTTGCTG
>JAJMCO010000011.1:0-137442 GCA_030573015.1 Metschnikowia peoriensis | reverse complement strand
TTTTTCAATTCACCGCTGCCTATGCTAAGTACTTCTGTGGCACGTTATGAAGCTTTACTGGACTGACATAGTCACGTGCACTCAAACGACCGCCTTCATTAGCATGTGTTTCTTCGATTTCGTGCTCGTGATGCAACATTTCGTGCTCGATATCTTCCTTATGTTTGTTGTGAACATCAGGATCCTGGTCCCGGTGGTACTTATTCCAGTGGTGATTTTCATACTCTGCCTCGAAATCCATGTGATGACCAGGCCCCACGCCAAAATCAGGCAAAACCTCACCTCTTTTCGAGAATTCCATCCACAGCTCCTTGGAGATTCTTCCCTCGCTATCTGCACCGACAAGACGCGACACTTCGCTAATTACACGCCGTTTAAGGCTTTCTGGAATTGATTCCCCATGGTCATGATCGCCCATGCCACTGCCATCGCCTACAACAGATTCACGCGTCAAGCCATAAACGTATAAGATATCTTGCGGTGCCCAAAACCCTTTGTCTTGCAAATCGTGAATAATGAAGAATGCCAGCGCATCAAAACTGTCCATTTGGTGCTCCTCTTTCATGTGCCACTGCTGCCACGAAAGATCCAGCGGTTTTACCGGATTAGCATTATGGGCATATGCCATCGCCGCAGCGAGAAACAATCCATATAAATTAAGTTTCATTTCTGTATGCTTATAGAAAATCTATCCTTATAAATAGGCCGTGCCCAAGGAAATCAGTGATGTCAGTGTGCAGCCTGCCTTGGTCCGGACCAACACCCGTACACCAAATATGGGGTCGATACTTATGGTGGTTTGCTTCGTACCTCAGGATGGGTTTGTTTCAATTAGGTTTATATTTTTGCTGGAATTACTGAAAAAAAATGGACTGAAATAATACTTTTTTAAAAAAATTATATTAGGTGATGTACTGACGTCTTTTTCTGGCACGTGAAGGTTGGGCGACGTACCCTTCTTTAATACATCCTCGCTAGGGTTCTGAGTAGCTGAGCAACGAGTGATACAATGAAAAAAAATCATGAATCAATGCTTTGTTTTATGATGCTAACGATTCTTAATTTATGATTTTATTAGGAATTTGTCATCCCCGATAAGAGAATTGCAGGAAGAAAAATGATTACACTCGTAGGGTCACGACTCGCGCAAGGGCCTCGTGGCCTTGAAACCCGCGAATCTTCCCCCACAATTTCACCTCCGACTCATTTCTAAGGCCGGACTCTATTAAGCAAAAGAAAAAAAAAAGGAGCCAACCAAAATACAACGCAGATGGAAAATAACCACAACCTTCCTATACGCCCTACTGAGTCACGTGTGGGCAGACAAAACCAGCGGTACAACCCCGAAAGCGGGGCCCGTATGGTGGCCGGATGTATTTGTTTTAACGAAACCAAAGATAAAGTGGTGATGGTGCTGTCAAGTGCACATAAAGGCCAGTGGGTGTTTCCAAAAGGAGGTATAGAATTAGATGAAGGCGAAGATTTTGTAGTGAGTGCAGTGCGGGAAACGTGGGAAGAGGCCGGGTGCGAGGGCCGGATCTTGGGCAAATTGCCAGTGGTGCTTGACACGAGAGGACGCAAGGCGCCAGTTTTGAGCGTAGACCAGCGATGCCAGGATTGGGATCCGAAGAAATTTGTGCCACGGCTGGAGTTCCATTTCTACGAGATGGAAGTCGAAAACTTGAGTACTGAATGGCCCGAGCTGGCGTCACGAGAACGGCGCTGGTGCACTTATTCTGAGGCTAAACACGAGCTTCTAAAGGCGAAAAGACCCGAGCTTGTTCTGGCTTTGGACTCCTCTTGCATATTGAAATATAGTTTGGGGATCGAGGGCGAGGATGAATATTGAATATCAAAAGTAGGAAAATAAAAGATGATCCACTTTTGGCATTTTCTGGAAAAACTACAGGTGATTGGCTGGATTCAAAGTAAGCTTATGTATCTTAGGTCCCATTCATCGTCTATTGAGTAAATTTTTTAAGTATCATGAGTTATGGCCGACTTACTGGAATAGACTACCCATCAAGTTGGCCAACATGTTATTACCTCCTTGTGCCGAGCCCAAGTTCAACGCAAAGTACTCTCTTCCCAAATACTCGACTGGCGCCAAAAGTTCCTTTTGAGTTAATAACGACTTATACTGGCCGTATAACTTCATAAATTTGTCACCTGATTCGGCCTTCTTCAACGTGGCCACAAGCAATTGTAAAAAGTTCAAAAGATCCTGGCCTTGGAATAAAAGCAAGGTGTCAGTTTTCTCATACGAAGGTCCAAATTTCTCAACATATTTCTGCAAAAAACGGTCCAATGCCGCTTGTACAAACTTAATGTTTTTCAAATACGCGTAGTTTATCACAGCACGCGCAACAAATTCACCTGGGTCAGCCGTCTCGGAGTTTTCCAAAAACCAAGTGAACAAGTAGTCAACGTACACAGGCAATGATTCAAATGTGCCCAAAATCAAGTGCAATTCTGCGACTGCAAACACCTTATACCGGTCTGCATCTGTGGTTTGTTCGGACACTGCAGCCAAGAGCTTAATGCCGAAGATATGGTGCAAAGCAGCATCACCAAATTTAGAATTCCCTCCGCTCTGCGCCCATGTTAATGCCTGCTTTGCCAAGTCACCTATGCTGGGCTCGTTGTCGGGAAGTAGGGACACCAATTCGAGCAACTTGGAACGATATTCCTGGCCTGGACCCGTGCTTGAACACGTGACACCTGCCTCGGTATATACCTGGATCAAATACGAGATCAAGTCACTGGCAGATGCGTATTCTTTGTTGGTAGCCAAGATGGAAGCTCCTTGACCCAAAATGCCTATTGCCAATTCAAACTGCTTTGCCTTCACGTATCTGTTGGTAATTGTGCGCAAGGTTTGGTGGGCCTCGTAGAAGTCCTTGTTGTCAATTCTTTGCTGGAACCGCGCAATGGTTTTCTGAAGTTTGTCACTCATTTTCGGAAATTTCAATCGTTTATGGGTTGATAGTTGCTTATGTCTGTTGGGGTTATTCCTCTGAAATGTCTAATTGTTTCAGTTTTCAGTTTTTGGGCACGTGCTAGTACTGTTTTTTTCTTTTGAGGTTTTGGCCCCGCGAATCGGCACCAGCACAGGTTGCAGTGCGCACAATCGAAAAAGTTTAGGGCGAGAATTAGGGCCTGTTGGTTTTTGGCGGCAAAACTGTGAGCCAAAGGGTAGTGCTGGATTTGTGGGTTAAAATATGGACTTTTATTCGCTAAAATGATATTTTGAAATCCGGGTGACTTGTAGTGAAAATAATCTGATTTTTTTTTTCCTTAGGAACTTTTCTTTTTTAATAACTCCAATAAAACTTGTGGATAATCGATTGGAACCTGTGAGCTTGCTCCAACCGCCCTCAAGTGCACCATTAGGAACAACAGCCATTTTCTTTGAAAATATGAGACATGATTTCTTTTTTTGAAATAAGCTTTTCAGTTCTAAATTCTTCAGAAAATTTACATTATTCTTCATTTTTTTTTTTGCTCATAATAGGGCCTTCGTATTAAAGACACTTTCCCGAAAATGCCCGGGGCCACTTACTTTCTCATTTTTCTTCACCCGGTGATTTGACACGCTGAGACCGGCACACAGCAACAAGACCCGGGGCCAATGACAGATTTTCCTTACTCAGAAAGCACCAAGAGCATTTGTGTTCAAACAAAACAGTCATGAGACAATCCACATCATTACTCAAACACGTGCCTCTTATCAAATTTGTGGGAGGCCCCCACCAAGGTATGTCCCACCTTTTTTTTTTTTTTTTTGCCTTCAATCTTCTCGCAATATGGGTGCTTTCCCTCTGAACATCCTTTAAGCAACATCACGGGATTTAATACAATTTCCAAGAACCACACAACATGTCATTATGATATAAATGGAGAGTCAATAAGAATCAGCTGTTGACGGACGGAAACCTTGTTCCCAAAATGTTTGAAATACACCCTTGAGTATTTGTCGAATCAATACTAACGCAAAACAGGAGCCGCTGTTTCGGCCAAAGTGCATCCGCTTGCTCCTAACGGAAAATTGCCCACACTCACAAAAGCAAAGGCCCCACAAACTTCTACTTGGAAGCCAATCGAGCTTAAAGAAGGCGAAGTGCTTTTGAGAAACCAATTGTCAAAGAGATTTAGATACAGTGCCCCAAGCACCAAGGAAACCGAGCAGATAGATAGCGGTGGTGCTGATCTTGTGTTTTAGAGTTGAAAATTTGCCCGACGAAGGAAAGTGTGCTTGATGCTTGATGTGTTTAGAAGCATCAAGCCATTTCATTATATATTACTGTGGTGCCATCCATATAGAAAATCAAACGAATTGAGGAATGCTTGATGTAGAAACTTTTATAGCATTATTTTGAAGTCGCTGGAAATAGTATGGCCGAACTAACAAGTATGGCGTAGTTTTATGGAGTCATTACAACAGATGCTTTATGTTATTCGAAAGCGACGGGCTGAGCACGCAAGAAACCACCCAAGTAATATTATTCTGTGATTGCAAAATAAAATCTGCATTGTTAAACATATCGAGCAAGACTTTTTTGCTTTAGTACTTACTTGAAATTACTGGGATTTCATTACTTATTCTTGAAACAGTAAAAATAAAGACAAGAAAAAAATAACACCTTCAATAAGTTGATACTGAGTGTCAATTGCCAGTCAATCATGCGACGTAGTTAACGCAATAAGGCCAAGCCCTTTGATATCAATAAATTACTAAAGTATGATAATAAACTTCATAACTGTTTATCCTTATTTTCTTATCTGCAGATATTAATTGAAGATAACCAAAAGCTTTAAAAAATCAATAAAGCCATAGTTATCCTTAACTTTTTAGTGGGGTGGCCCTAAGCTATCGTGGTAGTGCGCACCTCACCACTCCACCAGAAAACTCGCCACTAGAACCCGCACATCAACCTCTCTTAGGTCTTCAAAGTTTCCACCCTGATAATAAGGCAGCATCTACTGGGACAAGTGAAAATAGTAATAAGAATAACTAGCGACTTCTTCTATTGCCGAATTGGAAAAAAGAAATAGAAAAAAGAACCAGAAGGCCCCATAAACTTGCCTTAAGCTAAGAAATACACGCAAACCCTAGAAATCATGAACCACGATCCTTTTGAATGGGGCAGACCCAGCGACAACACTTACGGCGCATACAATCACCACATTGCAAATGCTGGCCACTCAAACTCGAGTCTGCTGCAATTTCCCGCCATGCACACGCAGCAGCCAATCATCACAGGCACGTCTGTGTTAGCACTCAAGTTTGCCAACGGAATTGCCATTGCCGCCGACAACATGGGCTCATACGGGTCGCTTCTTCGGTTCAATAACATCGAGAGGTTGGTGCGTGTTGGTGCCGAGACCATTGTGGGAATTTCTGGAGATATCTCTGACTTGCAGCATTTGGAGCGTCTCTTACACCAGTTGGAAACAGAACAGGAAGTTTACGACAATGATGGCGGACACAATTTGCGGGCACCACACGTGCACGAGTACTTGAGCCGTGTGATGTACAACCGCCGGCTGAAAATGGATCCATTGTGGAACGCGGTGATTGTGGCAGGCTTTAACGATGACCGCACGCCGTTCCTTAGATACGTGGATCTTTTGGGAGTGACCTACGGCTCGCTGGCATTATCCACGGGCTTTGGCGCACATTTGGCAGTGCCATTGTTGCGTAAGCTTGTGCCTTACGACGAGGATTTCGTCAAAGTTTCGGAGCAACAAGCCACCGATGCCATCACCGATTGCATGCGCGTGTTGTACTACAGAGATGCGCGGGCTTCGGACAAGTATACATTGGCTGTGTTCACTTTTGCTGATGGCAAAGTCGACTTGAAGTTCCAGCAGAACTTGAAGGTTGAGAACCAGAACTGGAAGTTTGCCAAGAACGTTATTGGCTATGGAAGCAAGCAATTGTAGTTTCAAATGTTTTGATTGCTTGAGTTTGATTTTGTAGCCGTATATTCGCATGCTCATCAATTGTAATTGCCTATGAAATACTAACCATCCATGTCTTTCTAGTGAAACGACAACAGGTGAATTCTTGCAATGTCTAAGCTGTGCGATTTCTGCTCACCGTGTCCAATCACCGGCAGTGCTGTACAATAAATAACAAATATATATATCACATAAATGTATTGAAGTGACTATACTCGACCACCACAGTAGTTTCGGCCTCGGTCATTTAGAAGATTTGTTCTCGATGCACTTTCGATTAACTCCACAGGAACTTACACGCCTACAATCAGAAGTCTCATAATAGACGGAATTTCTTAGAAGCATTGGCGTTTATCATATTCATTTTTTAAGTATACGATAAACTCACACCTTTTTAACAAGTTGAAATCCCGAATGAAGAGTCGATGAGTCCAAGAAAACCATGATGCGGGCTGTGGTTTGCCAGTCGGCGTATATGGGTTTTCTTCTCTAATTTTTATTTTTTGGCAAGTACAGAAAAAATAAATAAAAGAAAACTAGGCATGTAGTCAATTGAGGTTAGCCTATGCTGAGGAAAAATGCTTTTTATTCTATCATAAACACGATTCATGAATCTGTGGAGGCGGAGCGATCACTTGAAGTTGCGTTTTTGGAATCTTGTGAGAGTTGTTTGCACCGATCACTAATAGCTTCCCGACGACAGTGTATATGGAAAAGGACAAGAAGATCATACAGCAAGTGATTGCATGTTCATTGAAGAGTGCTGCAGAGAAAAGAGGTACTGACTGAAGAAAAGCAACACAACCCGGTAGTCCTCAATATCCAATTCATTATATAGTTCTCTTTTCCAAGTAAACTGATGATTCATTCAGAGGCACAGTTGGAAGTTAATCACACTTTCTTGGGTCGGCCGGCTTTGAACCTGATTAGACGTGAGAGGAATATGTTTGGAATTTAGTCTAAAGAACTCCCGGCATATGCTGTATAATCGCAATTTCTCGAGTGGAGGTTATTGGTAAAAGTTGGGAATAAATTAGTTAAATTTCAGCTGTCTAGGAGTGTTAACTTTTTGTTTCATAGGGATACTAATATGGAAAGCCCCTGAGTATGTGGAATGCCATTAATAGGACTTTCATTTGAAATTCAGCCCAAGAAGAAGACTCAAGGAATAATTTCTCCAGCAACTCATTTCTTTCGGACTAATGAGGTGGCAATAAAACTTGGTTAACAGGATACTGTGTTTTTCTAGGGCCGCGCTGCAGAACTACGAGGATGAACACGGGAGGAAATTCTTGAAATAGGATGAAAAAAAAAGTAGCCTTTCGCGGACTTGAAATTAAAATTCGCTTTATTAGTAGAAATTTGAATGAAAAAGGAAGCATCTCTTTGGAATGACAAGTCTGTATAAGAGTCTACGCTCACCAATCCAGAATGTGAAAATTGTGTCTTTTACACCCATGGTCCCTCAAAATCATACAAACATTCCTTCGGGCCAATTACAACTGTACAATTATTGGCTACATCTCAAATACGGCAATTTAAATAATGATTAGACGGAATTCAATCGAAATTGAGACTTTTACAGAGAATGAGTAGTAAAAATAAGGCAAGAATCAAAAACAAGAAAGCTTCGGCGACAGAGAATAGGGTTTTTGCGCGAAAAGTCAGTATTTTATACTTGGGTTCTAGAACTCTGTCGGTGAAGAATTTCTAACAATAGAAGTGCGCAAGCGAAGCTTTTTTTGGCCGTTTGACAATCCCTGAAAAGACATTAAAACACAGTTTTGAAAGTAAAAAAAAAGCAGAGATGAAAAGTTTTTCCTTACTTACCTGAATGTTTCGGACTTATACCTGTGTCTTTTTCATTTCTTGAGAAACTTCAGAAAATTTTGAGCCAGTTTGCGGATTGCTTTTAAACACGTCCGTGTCGCTGTAAAGGGGCTTCCATACAAACCCGAAAAATCTTTCGATCTTTCCACGCATCCACGCGGCGAGAAACCTGCACACACTTATCCGATTTCACTTATCTACTCCACTTTTCGAAAAAATTTTGAGACATCGAATCTCGTTTTTTTGGCACTCTTGCACAAAGCCCGGAGAAGAGATTATTTGAAGATCCCACCAAGAACAAATTTCCAGCGCACAGTTACACTAGGGAAAAAAAGTTCACGATCATCTGAACTAAGAACAAAATCTTAAAAAAAAAAGAAAAAAAAAAATAATAATAATAGAAGTACTGGAGACTTGAGGAAGTGTTATTCACGGTACGAATCCATAAAAGTTTTTTGTCATTTTTGTCGATGGGGTATGAAATTACGTTTTTGGGCACGTCAGGTGGCCCACTGGAAAGCGGAAACTGTGCATTAATCATAAAACTGGCGTTGGTATCATATACCGAGGTGTTAGAAAGCAGAGACCAGCGTTTATTTATGTTTGATGCTGGTTCTGGTTGGCACTCGCTTGCTGAAATGATACTCAATGAACAAAATAAGCGTTATTTGCTGCGCCAGCTATCTTTTTACGAAGACTCCCTACAGCCCCAAGATTATCTTGGCGTGCCAATGACACGCCCATTTAGTGACCTTAAAGGCTCCCCGCTATTATTACTGCGCCAGATTTTTTCTAAAGTCGCCGAGACACTAATATCACACCCTCATTTAGACCATATCCAGTCGATGGTACTTAATCTGGCTGGAGTTGCTGAGGCAGGAAAGAAATCGGTAATTTATGGTTCGCAATTTACCACCGACGCATTAAACAAACATATTTTCAATGGCGTGGTATGGCCGGACTTAGTCCTGTTGGGATTTGTTGACTTACACACTGTTCCACCGAAACAAACATTTAGGATCGCCCAGGGAGCATACGAGGTGACGTTCTTTGAGGTTTCGCATGGCCAAGTAGCTAATAAGGGTTGTCATATCGGCCCATATCAGTCACTGGCCTTTTTGGTGTGCGACACCACAGATCAATCGAAACTACTAGTTTTTGGTGATTTCGAAGCAGACTCAATTCTGGGCTCACAAAAAAATCTGGCGGTGTGGCAGCACGTAGTCCCATACGTGCTTGACAAGACACTTAGAGGTGTAATTCTTGAGTGTTCTACATGTAGTTTGGAGGCCAGTGTGAATTTATACGGCCACATGACGCCAACACATGTGATGGCCGAGTTCCAAAAATTGGAATCTCTTTGTGGTGAAAGCGCTAGTGCTAAAATCGCCCCTTTTGTGAAAGACTTGAATGTTTTTGTAACACATGTCAAGGATACTTACGACGGAAAAGACCCACGAAAACGAATCTTGTCTGAGCTCCATCAACTTAACAAGGCGCTGGGATTAGAATTAAAATTTTCAATTGCCACTAACGGGGTTCTGGTCGTGGTATGAATTCCAGAACGACTTCCCCCTTAATTACTACTTGCATCCTTATGTTTGCTACTTCAATTCTGCTTAATTCTCCTCATGTTTCTGTATATATTTTGTTTAATTCACATAGTATCCATCTGACGTCAAGTTCAGGTGCAAGTCGAACGGAAGCGAGTTCTCATCGTCGTCATTTGAAACCACGTCGATCACCAGCACCTTACCGAAAGAACCATCAGCTTCAGTTACATCCGACGTGCGCGACACGTTAAATGCAATTTGCATTGGGAACAAGTCATCCTCGGAATCCACTGGCACAGAAAACTCGAAGGAATCTGCCGGGCTAGACAAATCAATGTGGCTTATGGTGAACACAATACCGTCATCGGTGACGTCATATGAAACCTCACCTGATGCATCATTGTCTAAAATCACGTCCTCTGAGACAATTGGCACAATGATCTGAACATTGTCGAGAGTGTTCTGATTAGGGTGCGCATCTAAGTATGCACTCGTTACCTCGTACTCCAAGTTGACATCGGCTACACCAGTATCATTCACACTGACCCATGCAGTAAACAAGATCGGCACTAAAGACGCATCCTCGCTTGAAGCAACGGCCTTCCACCGTAACACACCCAAGCTCTGATCGTTACTAGGAAATGGCTTGGTGCGATCCTTCAAACCAATACTGCTGGCCGACGAAAACAACCCGCGGTCTACGTTAGGGTGTGTTTTGTACTGGACGCCCGCATGCGAGCCCACATTCAACAAGATCTTGGCACGTGCCAACTCTGCATTATTGATACGCAAGTGGAGATCACCTTTGACCTCGGATGCTGAAACGCCACCTTCGCGGTTCAACTGCGCAGTGATTTTCTCATTGAGGATAATCAAAATACCCTCGTTGGTTGGCTTGGCGAAGCCACTTTGCAGTGGCGATGGCGATGCTGAAGAAGAGCCAATTTCCGGCTGGCTTGAAGCATATTGTGGCGCAGGAGAAGAAACAGCAGCCGGGGCAGCAGGAGCGGCAGCAGTATTCCGGGTGGTAAGTAGTGGTTGTCTTTGTTCAGGAACCGCAGGTTTGGTGGCTTTTTTACCCAATTGCAAGCCCCTGCCGCCCACATTTGCACGTGGCACAGTAGCCTCTACACGTGGTGATTCAGCTTGTGAATACGACTGCGGCGCACCGTATGCTGGGCCGGCAGAAGGTGTGGTGTTATATCCAAACGCTTCCTGTGAAGGAGCTGAGGTTTGGCCAAAAACGGCCGCCTGCAGCAGCTCCATGTTACGACGAGCCAACTCCTTGCGTTGAATTTCCTTGGCACGGCGGCGGCGTTCTTCGGTGGCCTCCATTTCCTTATTACGCTCGATGATTTCTTGGATCTTTTCCTCGTGCGAGTCCATTTCCAAGAAGCTTTGCACTTGCGACATAGTGAGTTTTTCACGGTACCCCAAATTGACAATTTCATCAAAAGCACTCAAGATCTCGAATGCGTTGTTGAAAATTTCTTTTTCGTCCACGCTCCGCAACATATTGCTCACCACCAGCACGAAAAGATGCAACGTGTCGATATCCTGCAAGATGTTGGACTGCTTATTGGTCAAAACCACCACATAATATTCCTCTAAGGGTTGGTAAACATAACGCACATTTTCGCTTTCGACTGTTGTGTTCTGCGAGCCAGAAGTAGAAAGCAAAGAGGGGAAGTTTGCCAAAAGCTCTGTGATTCGGTCTTTCAGTAAATCACGAAATTGTCTCGACACAAGCGCTTTACCGCCGTGCGAGCAGATCGATACCGCAAGAATGGCCATATTGCAAAATCCAAGAGTTTTCTATGGAAAGGGGGTTTTTGTGTTATGTAATGGTGAAAGTCCAGGTGAATTGGGTCTGAATTGAAGCTAAATTGACAGACATGGTGTTTTGGTGGTTTGGGCTTTTTTCGAACACGAGGCCAGGTAGCGGGCGTGCGCACACCGATTTGCGGGCGCGCGCCGCTCGCTGTCTTGGGTTTTGGTTTGGTGGGCACCTTAGGTCTGTTTTAGCAGCAGTTTTTCTATGGCTTTCAAGGGTATCTCGTTCATCAATTGTAGGTTTAAATTAATTTGTGAGTGGAAAAACTAGAATAACTTTTTCTCGTTAACTTTTGCGAGCTTTTGCGTAGAAATGAATGAAGCTTTTGGCTGAAGAGTGCGGTTAATATATTTCAACAGCGTGTGGTAGGATTACGGTTAAGAAGCAGGGAGCCGCAATCTGCAAATACGACGGGGTTGTGAAGTAAAGATTTTGAAAAAGCTATTGCGATACCCGCATAAGATCTCTGTATCGTAAGATTTGTTAATTATTCGGTGGTGTATCTAAATTATAAATATCCATGAATGTAAAATGTCTCGACTGAATTCTAATTTGCAAGTACCTACGAAGACACCAAAACCGCCATCGATAATAATTTGGCTTGTTTAATTGTCTCTTGGCTGAAAATTCATTCTATAACGGCAAACGTAAATCATTTTTCAGCGAAGTTGTGCCTCAAGTCTTATTTCGTCAAATGAATATCCATCTCGATTCCATCATCCTTATTCTTTATGGCGTTTTTCTCGTTGAACAACTTCTGCAACTCACGTTCAATTTCAGCAATTAATGGTTCGTAACCACAGTTTTTAGACCGCACACGAGCCTCACGCAAAAGACGCTCTGCCTTCTCATACTGTGACAAGTGCAAATTCACCACACCCAAACCGTATGTCGCCAATGCCACTGTTTCACTTATAGTAGCATGCTCACGAACGACCTCTTGAGGCAATCTTTTGGACCCACTTATCACGGATTCGTATGTCGCAACCACCATTTCCAAGAGCCGTTCTTTATTAGCTATGACTTCCTCATAGGCCCGCTTGTCTTCATCCAGCACTGCTTC
Organism: Metschnikowia peoriensis; assembly: GCA_030573015.1. Lineage (NCBI taxonomy): Eukaryota > Fungi > Ascomycota > Pichiomycetes > Serinales > Metschnikowiaceae > Metschnikowia > Metschnikowia peoriensis. The sequence goes on along the minus strand of JAJMCO010000011.1, from coordinate 125,198 downwards.
GGCTATTTTTGAACGGATTTCATCCGCTTCTTCGCCCAGCACTTTGAGCGGCTGAAGCGGATCATGAAGAGCCTTCACTTTAGCGTGGTCAACACCGGCAGAAGCAGCAAATTTCTTGCGCAACTTTTGCTCGTCCGCTTGAAGTTGTTCCGCCTGAAAGTAAAGAAGAGAGGCCGTGTTGCACTGGGACAAAAGCAACTTATCGGGAGATACACCTGCCACCAACATCTTACTGGTCATTGAAACACGCACACTGCTAGCAGCTTTGATGTCACCCACAGAAACACAGATTGCTGATAATATATCCATAGCACTGAAAAACTCGTCAGCAAAAGGCTCCCATGCCTCGGGGTTCGTTTGCAAAACGACTACTTCATCGACAGTTCCATTTTCAACAAGACTAGCAATCTGTTTTTCGGCCTCAGGGTCTTTTATCAGTTTCAAATCTTGCAAAGCTGACTTATTCAGGTTCAGGGCTAGCAAGTCCCCTGGAGCAAGCAACGATACGCTGTCACCAACAACGCCCATTTTTTTATTGGCCTCCTCCTGTGCTATAAGCAAGTGCGTGATCAAAATGGCCTTACAAAGCAGTGGATTCTCCCGATTAAGCTCAACTAGCTTGAGTGCTATACGAAGATCTTTTTGGATCAAGTGCCCGCGATGGATACTTCCTTTAATCCGGGCACCTTGAGCCGAACCTGGTGGGGCTTTCAACACAGATAAGTATAGAGTGGCGATTTCGTTATATACAAACGCGGCATCCTCTAACATATCCAACCGCTCGTACATTTCACCAACTTTGAGCTGAATTCCGGTATATTCGTCAGAAAGCCGATCTACCTTCAAATTTCTACACTCCTCAAGTGCTTCTAGATAGTGTTTAAGCGCCAACTGGTAGTCTTTTTCGCCTTTATCTGACTCTGCCCATAATCCTTTGCGCAAGATTTTGGCCACCGGCGCAGGGAAAGTATGTTTGGGCCACCACATATAATATGCAAATGCAGTCAAAGATGCGAGATATAGGTTTATTGTCACGAATCTTTTAAATTTAGAAGGCTGAGGCTGGTATGCTTGGTGATACGAGTAATTGTACGGCCGAGAAAAGCCTAAACGACCCGATCTACCAGCTTTTTTGACACATGGACGTATGGGTTTAATAGCAGCCCGGAACATGTGATCAAATACAAAATTGGTGTAATTCTGTGTGGTTGCTGTGGGGTAAAAATAGGTTGAAAGACTTCTTGAGATCAAAAATACTTTGAGTGTGGTGCACGGGTTTTTATGGGCCAGGAAGAAAGGAACGGTTAGAATATCGGTAACACGGCCTTTTAAATTCTTTTAAGAGGCAAAACCAGACTTAACTAATTTTAGATTGTCTACAATTTTGTTCTTTGTATCACACTGGGACTTACAATGGTAGTGCTCGTTGCTTTGACAGTATAATGGATCATCACGTTTGTGGGGATTTTTTTGAAATGAAACGATTACCGACTAGCTGCAGTATATGGAGTCTTGTTTCTAGTAGCATCACTCTGAAAAGGGTAGCCTGTGGAAACTCAATTGATGTTATGAAATCACTTTAACATGCAAAGCTCATAAATATGACCAAAATCCAATTATAATGATATGGGTATTGACCAGTATCAAGCGTTGAAGCAAGATTTTCTATCCTCGGATCTCCAGAAAGCATTGCTCCCAACCCCGTCTTTATTCGAACGTGTTTTGAACAAAACTTTGTGACGATTAACAAGTGTTGATACTTCTTGATGAGTTTAAATGTCAAAGTCTCAATTGGGTTTTTGGTATCTGGGTAAGGTCACTGCACGGAGAATATGAATGACAAACACCATTCGAAATTCATTAAATTTAAGTGGAAGTATTCAATTTTCATGACAATTCTCGTCTTTCGGCTATCGTGCATTTTGTATTCTGACGCTAAAACAGTATATTAATTATTGAGGTTCCTCCTTTTTCACTCTAAAGCAAATTACCTAAAAGTGAAAGAGAAATCAGAATTAAAAGTTTTATTATGAGCTCTCATGAAATTACTTGTTTATCTTTTTTCTGGTCCATAAGATTACAAAGTCACAATCTATTGACCACGCACTTTGGAAACCACAAACCCCAATTAATTCTTTTTTCTTTCTTTTTTTTTTTTACCACCAACTTCTAATTCTTGAAGTCTAAAAACACTGAAAAAAGTTTTGCTATAGTATGAAATTTGCTCCTTTGCTTGTTGTTTTGGCCGGGACCTCAGCCTCAAAATTTGTTTCTTCTTCGAAAGGCGCTGCTTTGCAAGATTGCTTGGATTCGTCAGCAGAGTTAGATGATTTGACACTGAGTAGCCAAAATGTCGGATTTGATCAAAATTCAATTACCAATTGCTACTTGTACTGGTCAAATTCTTTCGATGTTTTCGAAGAGGCCCATGACCCTGTTGGTCTTTGGGAACCTGAGTTAGCACAATCCACGAGAGATGAAGCTGCTATATATCATTACCGATTTTTTAACGAGGGGTACAACGCATAAAATTTAGCTCCTTTCTCTCGACCACTATGAAGTCAACAGTCGTCGGATTTTGATGCCAATGTTCATGAAAGTTGATATGTTATAGTGAGGCCTCTCTTGCGTTTATAAAATTAGTTGTAATAAATAAAGCAAGTTTCTTTAGTGTTCACTGAGGGGCTTTTTAGATCATGCGCTTCTTGCTTCAAAATTTAAACCCAACTTCTTCAATATTTCACCCACAACTGAAATATTGTCCTAAATACGTAAGTTTTGATTTAATCCAAGAACCTTTTATGAAAATGTAAACTTTGAGACTGAAGAAAAGCAATCTTAAAACCCCCAAAGTAGCTTAAACAATTATTTTGTTGAAACTTACCCCAAGAGCACCGGTAATTAGGCAGTTTATTCATGCCAATGGCCGTGATTTCTTAAAAGAATTTATCGGCTGGCCATAAATTAGGTGGGGGTGATCGGGAAGACAGTCGCCCGTATTACTACAAAATGGCCAAAGACACAAAAAGGGCTTGACATTAGGAATGATGCAGATACACATATTTTGTAAATCGTCCCAAATTTCTTCGTTACCGCATTTGATTTGTTCCAACAGTGTGGGGTTTCCAGCTCAATGCGTTATGTCCGACGTTTGGAGCGTGACCTGCTATTTTAAGCCTTCCTTACCGAGGCAGGTTTTGAGCCCAAACGTTTTTTTGAGACCACCTCACTAGTGTCCGACATTCTGGAAGCAATAAAAGAGAGGAAGATTTCATGGCCAGTAAATATCTGCTTGAGAAGAGAGGTTCATAGAATTAATTCATTTGTAAAATTTAATGGATAATTCTTTAAGCGCATTAGATTTTACGTTGTGTACATTGTCATGGTGGCGCGCCGCTCTTTTATGTGGCGCGTTGCTCATCGAGGTCAAAAGATCGGCAGACCTCAAGCTTACGATCTACTTACCTCGAAATGTCGAATATTCTTAATGTGTTTAATCCTCCTCCAGGCAGAGACTTGTCTCCAGAAGAAGACTGCTTAGGGTGCACTGCTGTCCAGCTGGCCGTATCTTTTGTCGGAGGTGGGTACTTTCTTTCGTCATTGCCTTTCAAAGATAAAAGCGGATTGGTGGATTTGAAAAAACACCCAGTTTGGTTCCAGCGTGGTGTGAGAGGAGCAGGGATTGGGCTCATCGCTCTTGGCTTCTATAGACTTGGGGAAGTCGGGAAGATCTTATATAATAGAAAGTTTTAAGAGAAGGGTTTTCATGATATCGTCGCATTGAAAGTTTGTCTTGATATTTGTTTTTTAGGTCCTTGAGTGGGAATGGTGCGACGACGACGACGACGCACGGCGGATGTACAGGATGTTTTGGATTCATTTTTTGCATGCGTTATTTTAACATTTTGAAACCCCTCATTTTCTCAATGCTGAGAAAAAACATCAATGGTATTTCCAAACTGACATACAATTTCCCCCGCATTGAAAGGTCGCAATAAAAAACTATAACGATTAAAAGAAATACAAGTATGATAATTGGCCAAATGTAGATCGACTAATCCTTTTGGCAACACACCGCAATGTATTTTGTCCTGTGCCATTCCGGCACAGCGGCACAAATTTAAGTTCCCATTTGTTAGTTGGGGGTGCACAGTTGCGTCGGTCCACATCCGCGGATTTTCCGAAACATTTAGACTGCCTTGCCTCGGCGTTACGAACATGCACTGCCGAGTATTAAGCCGGCGGGGTTGGTACATTTTTTTCGAAAGTAATACACAAACGGTTAATAACTAGAGCGTCCACACTTGTGGGCTGTGGCGAAATATGTGTAAATTCTTAGTATCGAGACAACATGCAAACAATAGACATTTGTAAAGATTCAGAAATCAGCCCTGGGTTCAAGCAAAAAAAAGTGCGAGCCATATGCACGACGTCGAAAGTTCTTTCCGCGGAATGGTTGCCGCGTCGTGCAAAGTTTTCTAAATTGGAGCCACTAACAAGCAGGTATTCATGCATGGTGGCGTCATATATACAGAATAATGTCGTGGTCCTACTTGAACACTCTTTGATCATCACATGCGCAGCAAGAAAACTTTGCGGTGTGCATAAAGTTTAGTGTCTGATGAATTGGTGTTGTGGATTTTTTCGGGTTACGAATCTTTTGCACGACTTTCCTTGCCAAATGTTTCGCAAAGAAATTTGGGGTAATTCGCGTTCTATTGATTGAGAATAGGTACGTGTCATAATTATTTTATGGTAAAATATCCATATTTAGTGGAATATTCTGGATACATATGTTTCGAATACGCCTTAAAAAAAAAAGTTTTTGTTTGGTCATGTAGACCCTCGAGTGCACGGCACTGGTATCCACATCTCTTCTTGTGCATTGAGTTATGCACAACAATTACTGCATATCTGCGGTAACAAAGCATTGCCCCGACAAAGAAGGATCCAGCGAGCATTGGAAATACAATGAAGTTTACCATTCAGTCAGTTAGCGAGACCTGTCAGTATTGGTTGCACAAATGATCTTTCTGGGTGCTATCTATATAAATAGCATAAATTTTTCAGGTGATCTCGTGAAGCTTAGCAGCATTTTGTCGTGAGCTTGGATTCGTTGTCATGGTGAATTGTCGCAAGATACTAACCAGACGGACGGCTTTTTCTCCATTGCAAGTTCGTGCATATGGATGCCATGGCTCTTGCGGTTGTGCATAGTGCACCGTGCTTTTATTGCGCAAACATTTGAGATCAGTTTTACTCTCTCTTCCTGCGCAAAATCTCACATATTTGCATGTCAGGTACCGTTGACTTTACTTGCGAAGCTACGTATATAGACCTGTTTTGCTGCTCCTAGAATACATACCCTCTTTTTTTATAAACATTTATCACCCGTTTGCCAGAATAAACCGCAAGGCTCAACCTCTTCCAAATCCACTTTGATTAAAAAGTTCCACGGCCCTACCGTATTCTTTCCTTTTGTTTTGGAATTTTTTTACGTTTGGTTTTTCATGCCTTTTGACTTCTAGATTCCCCTTTTTACTTTTTGAACCACCGTTCTTTTTCCCAAATTCGTCAGTCACTCCCCTATCCGAGTACTACATATACCTTTATTACTACAAGGTGTCTTTCTTTATATCATTTTGTTAATCATTGCTTGCATTTAGTCGTCATTATAGACCGCTCACTTTCACATTACGTTAGAACACTCTCGCTGCAAATCAATAATCTAGAAAAAACTTCATTGATAAGTCATGGAACAGCAGTATATGGATGCAGTTGAACCAAAACAACCCGAGGGCCCGCCGTTACGAAGAGGTTTTTATAGGGAAGAACATGAAGTCTTCCGGCAAGCTGTGGATTTGAAATACCCATTTCCGCAGGCAAATATCTTTCCACCAAATCTGTCAATTAGAGGCCTTCCATTGAAAAATTCGGGCCCTTATGGAGATAATATTTCAGGAAATGAAAATAATACTGCGGACCCTCGATATGTACCACAAGAATTTGTGCTGCTGGTGCGTGAATTTGACGATAAACGGTACAAAAGCCCATATAATTTCCCCTTAGGACAAGGTCCCACGGTCAACCCCGGAACCAGCGTCTACAATTTGAGTGGTGCAGGCGCCAACTCATTATCGGGACTAACAGTTCCTCCAGTCCCTCTTGCGCACCCCAAGACAAAGGAAGAGGAGGGACTTGTAACCCCTATCCCACCGTTGCATGTACAGCGGGTACTTGAACACACACGGAAAGATGGTGGGAATAGTGATGCAAATAATGAAAACACTATACATACCAAGTGCTCGCGGTGCAAGAAGGATTTCGCCCAAACACTAGTGGTGCCTCTGGGCAAGGGTAAAACTAGCGAGCCCAAGGTGTTTAAGTTGTGCTTCCATTGCCGGGATTTACAGCGCCAAAGATCGCGCCGGTGGCAGAAAAAGACTAAGGATAAACAAGGTGCATGTCGTCGTTGTGGAAGTGATATTCCAATCGATCAACAACGGTTTGTGTTGTGTCCACAATGCCGCAAAAGTCTTCGTGTCAGGAAAGCCAATCGCGCAGCACAAGGCCGATGTGTGCACTGCTCTGGCCCAATTACCTCGCACACTGCGAAGGATGAGAGTCCTGATGGTGAGTCTTCTGAGGACCCGGATAGTCGACGAGCATCTGTTAGCGGGTCTGCAACAGGGTCCTCATTCAAGGTGTGTCAGCGATGCAGAGAAAACGATAAGATTCGGCGCACAAACTTGGAGCGGATGGGTAATTGTAATCGGTGCGCCAAGGCTTTGGATCCAGAAGAACAAGGTAAACACAAGGTTTGTTTTACGTGCCGGCAGAAAAAGAAGAAACTGGGCAGCCTTTCAGTGTTCAATTCCGAAAATACTAGCGAGGGAGCTTCAGTGCCTCCTCCTCAATTACCCATGGCTCAGAGCATGCATGCATTACAGGGCCCTCAACAATTACAGCCACCACCTCATTTGCACTCGGCACAGGCTCTTCATGGGTCGCATGTGCCGCCTCAGCCTGGACAACCAATGTCTCATATGGGCGAAGCTCCCCCAGGCATGATGATTCCTCCCATGGGGTATATGCCCATGGACCAGAACGGCATGCTCATGCATCATCCAGCCATGAATGGATATCCTGGAACTATGGCTCTACAAGAACCGCATATGGGCTACGGCCAGCAAATGCAGCCAGTGATGCTGTCGTCAGGTGAAATGTATAAACCGCCCATGACCCAGCTTCCGCAATTGCAGCCACACATGGACCAGGGGTACCCACAATACATTGGTTACCCGCCGGCCGGACGCGGCGGCATTCACTATTCGAACAATCGCATTTAGTATGTACTTTACAAATTCGAATAACCCAACCTAATTTCCTTCATTACTAGATCATTCATCTTTTCTTAGATATCCAATATTAAGCAAGCGGTTGATAAATTAGTGTATAAAGTTGTTTGCCAAAAAGTAATTTATTCTTGACTTAACCACTCAGGGAATGTCCAAGCGGGAAGCAACAATAAACTGTTCGCGAAGTTCGGTTTTCCCCAGAGCGCGTAAGGATTAGTAGCCTTGGCCTGCAGAAAAAACAAAAGAAACAAAAAAATTCAATAAGCGGGGCCGCAAGCGGCAACTTTTCAAATCTCGCCGGCGCTCGACACCTTTAGTTTTTGGGACTACAAATCAGGGTTTCGCAAACGGATACATGAACGAAATTGCCGACGGGTAAACAAACCCGTCTCGCTTCTAAACTTTAAAAAAAAAGTCGCTTAAATACAATGCGAAGAAACAAAGCAAAAAAACAAAGGAATGCATGTCACCCGCAGCATTCCCGGAAACAAGAATATTGTTGTCGTTTTCACAAAAGGGGTTTGGTATATTCGCATTGTTGCACGGCGAACCTTCACCCCCAAACTCGTTGCCATGCGCACGCAAGAAAGCAAGCGCATGAGCCACGACATTTGTTTTTTTTTAGAATTAAATAACCCGACATACAGCCGAACAGCCCTGCTGACAACTGCAACAGCTTATACCGCGAGGGACTTATGCTTCTTTTCTCCTATTCGCAAGATAATTCTTGAGGTATTATTAGGATTTTTTGATAAATCGTAACACGCCGTCTACCAATTGTTTTTTATTTGCGGACTGCATAATCAGATACTTTTCAGAAGAGAATTGGCCAGCAAGTGATAAATTCACCAACGCGGAAACAGTGATAAACTTGAAGTCGAATCGCGGTCTGCTGCCCAAGGTTCTTCAGATCATAAGCAATTTGAAAAACAATAGGAAGAATCCTTGAAGAAACTTATGTACGAAAAAATGTTGATCTAACATCAACCAAACAGCGATCAAGAAGGGAACAAATTGATTAAAGTGCCAGGGATGCTTTCGAGAAGTATTATCATTCGTTCTATGGTCACTTTATTCTGTTAATTCTGAAATCTCCACCCTGTTCTGACTTTTTTTTTTTCTTTTTCTTTCAACTCAAACAAAATTAAGCATGTTTATCTCTGTGTTTCACACTCGTTTCAAGTCAGGCCATTATTTTTTTCAGGTGTTGGTTGCGCGCACCCAGGACGACCCAGTTTCATGCTTTCAAACCCGCACACCGTGGCGCTGAGCCCTGTAAGATACCTCTTGAATTGTAAAAACGAGGTATTCGAAATTTGATATTTCCTTCGAGCATGAGCATATTTCCAAGAAGCTAACTACATTGATAGAATAATTGGACATTGACTGTCGATCGTGCTTTGTCAACAGATTGTTAGAACGATCAAATTAACACCTTGCATTTCCCCTGGCCGATTTGCTCTCGCGCTCTTGATATAATCTCCTTACACTTTTACATTAAATAGCATTCAAAATGAATGGTTTGTTCAGTAACAGCCAGTCACAAATCCAGAGTCCTTCGGCAAAACATAAAGATCTTCCCCCAATTCCTCCGTCCAAAGAGCCGCTCATGCCCCCGAGATCGCTCAACCGCAAAAATGTCAAGCAATTGTCATTTTCTCCACAGACATTGGCTCAAACCAATCAGGAAACGCCCGAGGAAACGTGCCGCTTGATGGCACTAAAAAACAAGCCCCAAAAACGTTATCCGCGGCCGGCGCCTTTGTTGAATATTGACCAAACACATGCCCAAACGTCGCCGCGTGACTTGATCGACTCTTTCCATAGCTTAGACTTGACAAGCAACACTCAAGCCCCAGCCATGTCGCTTCCACCTTCAGCAAGAAAACGGCGTACTGTTATCAGCTCAATTTCACCCACAAAACTGCCATTGGATGTGCCTGCACTGCCTCAAAAGCCAGCACAACCCCTGCCATTGCCTTCAACTCCATTAGCCGCCACGCTGGCGTCAATGAATTTGCGTGACTCCGACTTGGTGCATCTTAAAGACTTGGGCTCAGGAAATTCCGGCGTCGTGCTGAAGGTTTTGCATGTGCCTCTGCAAAAAACAATGGCCCGTAAAGTAGTGCTTGTAGACTCGAAGCTGGCAGTGCAAACGCAAATCATCCGCGAGTTGCGTATTATGCACGAATGTCGGCTGCCGTATATCATTGAGTTTTATGGTGCATTTCTACGGGCAAATAATTCCATTGTTTTATGCATGGAGTACTTGAATTGTGGTTCCTTGGATAGAATTGTGCAGTTGTGCTCTCCGAAACAATTTCCGCTTCATGTGCTCAAATGTCTCCTGTTCCTGATTCTCACCGGCTTGACTTATCTCTACAAAGGCCACAAAATTATTCATCGCGATATCAAACCATCAAATGTTTTGATGTCCCACCGAGGTGAGTTTAAACTTTGCGATTTTGGCGTTTCGCGTGAACTCACCAATTCTGTTGCAATGGCCGATACCTTTGTAGGCACATCAACCTATATGTCTCCTGAAAGAATTCAGGGACTAAATTACGGTGTCAAATCTGATGTTTGGTCCATGGGGCTTATGCTCATAGAGTTGGCCCTGGGGAAAAGTGCATGGAGTGAGGATCAAGATTGTGAATCGGATTCCAAGCAAACGGGGCCTGAGGGTATTCTAGATTTGCTTCAAAGAATCGTGAATGAACAGTCGCCATCTTTGAGTGGGAAAATCGACCCCTATTCGCACACACAATACGACAGCGCCATGTGTAAATTTATCGACTTGTGTCTTATAAAAAGCGATCAGCTTCGGATGTCGCCCGAGGATTTGCTACAGGAACCCTTTCTTGCAGGTGTGGGTGAAGGTATTTACGATAAGGATACAAAGGCCTGGGCAAAGAAAATCAGAAAAATGCATAAGGAAACGTATGAAAAGGACTAAAGGCAATAGATTTGCAAATAGGGCTCTAGAAAATAAATGCATTTAACTCCCCGTGACACATCAGGCGGTGAGTGTAAAACGCCCGTTTCACAGGACTGTTGGCCATTATCATCTCATTGATGTCCAACGTCTGGTGACAAATTCTCAGTGGGTCATGTACACAATTATCGGCCAGACAAAGGCGGAAATCCAGCTCACAGTGTAGCCACGATACGTGTCGCTTTTTCGGATTGTGTGATCTGGAGTTCTTGCATGCGGTTGGTAAAGCTGGGAATCCTGACTCTGATATAGAAGATCTGGCACTAGATTCGGCTGTTTGCGCTCTTCCAGTAGGTTCCTCGGGTTGTAACTCTGTAATCTCCTCTGAAAATCCCGTATTTAATGAGTCTAATGTCGCCAAAAGGTTTTCCATCAAAAACTTATCTTTGTACGATAATTTTGGGCGGTAAACTTTACGATCATCGAGATACTCAGGTGTGAGTTTTTGATCACGGAAAAGTGCTAGTGTCAGCTTCGTACTTTCAAGCGTAAGCCCCGTACCCATCCCACAGGCAACAGCCTGATTTGCTGCATTTTCTGCCGTTGAAAAAACAAGCACGTGAGGGAACTTGGCCCGATATTTAGACCCTAGTTCTGGGTCTTCGGCTAAAAGTTTCGAATCCGTGAACGTGAATAACAGCTGGTCTAGTTGGAGATGCCGAATAACTAAAAGACAGTCGTTGGATTGCATGGAAACATCGTCTAGCAAAAGCAATACGCGGCCAAGCGGGGCGTTCTTTGAAAGATGACCGAAAACGTCCACAAAATATGAGAGAAGAGGAAGCGCCATGTCAAAAAGAAAACACGCGTCGTGAAGCGAGACCAGCTCAGGGATCTTCACTAGCGAATGTGCAGGTGATGGAACTCGAATATAATCTTGGAGACCACCATCAAGCAGTTCTCCATAGATCAAATCAGAAGTGCACACTGCGCGGTGGTGGGTCTTATATGTACCAATATCCGAGCCATGGTTGAAAACACAATTTTTACACATCTTAGTGGCTTTTTGTATCCAGCATGTGGAATACGGGAAAACCATAAACTTATCCAGCGGCCTAAGTTGGTTTGAAACATCCACAGCGTTGTACTGCAGCGTAATTCTGCCTATAAAACGTTGGCCCGGGACAATACCATGATTCCCTTTGAAGTCACGTGTGAAATCAAGGGCCACGTACTTGATCCGTAGAACGACGCAGTGGTCTGTAGGCGCAAGGTCATTTGAAAGAATAAGTGAGTCCCGAAGCTTTCCAGAGCTGGTAAGTACTCGGCGGAGCGGGAGAAGATCCACGTCTCCCTTTCCCGTTTTCAGGGAACAAATTCGGGGATCATTCACCAGTTGATCTGCGAGTGAAAACTGCACCGAAAGGCGATTTGCAGACGTCTGCAACATCGGGTTAGGTAATTATGAATGAATAATGCTTGCTTTGTCTAGAAATGAACTAAACTCTTGATAGTGTATCGAAGAATTGCGTTTTGGGAGAATCTTCGAAATTTTGGGTTTCGCCTTCTGTTTCGTGGACGCGAGTTGAGACACGGATGTGGAAAATCAGATTTGATCTGGCTGTGGCTTGGCTGATTTTAAATAAAAAGAAGCACCTTGAATATTTCAGCAAATAAAGATATAAGTGAATATTGTATGGGATTTTCTCGAGTTTCCCGTTCACAAAGCGTCAAGAAAAAGCTGTTTCGTGAGCGTCAACCAAGACTCTTGGCCGTTTTTTCCTGAGGCAAAAAAAAAAATGGCATGTCTCGCTTGTAACGCGGCTCGGTTATGTAACCCACACTTTTACGCTGTTGCCGCGCAGCCTCGCCAAATTGGGACATGCAAAACAATTTTATATCGGCCAAGCCTCCGACAGCTTTAATCTGACATGGATTATGAGAATTTCGAGACTCATACGCAAGAATTTGAGCTGAAGAAAGTTTTAAAAAGAAAGACCTGAATATGTATAGTCTCTATGAAACATAGATGCGCCAAGCTGATAATATGTGATTTCTATTGCTGCGTTCCACGCACATATTCCAGAACCGCGTCATTGCACATTGTAGTGCACATCGCTTGCGATACTTTCCAGAAATGGAAACTCAGCCTTGGAAAGATAACAATTCATTTTCAACTTGAAAAAAGCTTTTTTTTTGATTTTTCAACTAATTAAACTAATGAATATTCGTTACCATGGATTAAAGCGTCAATCATCTGACGATTTCATCTTTACACAAATAAAAAAAAAATAAAAAAAAAAAAGAAAACACGATCCCTTTGATGACTCTCGGCTACGCGTGCACACACTACCCTCACTGTAAAAATATTTTTTTGTATATTTCTATTCTTCTCCTTTGTCATCCAAATTTCATACCTAGTCACTCAGTGCTAAAACACAAAAAAGATTACAACCTCACCCAATATACCCAGTCTAAGCCATTTTTTAATTGTTGAAGCTTTAGACTTCAAGAGACGAATGCTGTCGCGCGGTAATTTTCCACCTTGATTCTTATCACTCTTGCTTATCTGTGCCATGTCAATCTTCCACTAGACAAAAGAGCACAAAGAAATCGTAGAAGTTACCAGCACAAATATAAAGCTCTTGTATCATTCCAGAGGACAAGAACTTACTTATTTATTCCGCGTTCCTTGTTCTTCTGCGCCTTGGCAGCACGCTCCTCTTCCTCTAAAAGCAGTAACTTCATTGCTTCCTCGATCATGCGGTCTTCGAGGGAAGTTAAGTATGCGGGGTTTTGCGCCTGTCCATTGCGCGATGACATACCATTATCGTTGATTATGAGATTTGATGCGTGAATTGCGCTCGCTGCTGCGGCTTTTCGTGCTAAGCGGCTCTTGGCAGAAGCAAGTTTGTGCTCCCAGTCAGGCCGGATATCATCAGTAGTGATAACAGTCTCTGATTCTGCTGCCACAGACGATCTGCGTCTTGGTTTACGTGGACTAGAACTTTGGGGTGGTGGTTTCAAGTGGTGCTCAGACTCTATAAATTCCACTGAATCATCCGCATCTTCAGGGATGGCATCTATTGCAGCTCTTTGAGAATACTCGCTTGGTTTCGTAGCAGTTCCCTTACCAACACTTACATCTCGCGGCGGATCATAAGTCACACCAAAATTGGACATAGCACAGTAGGGGCAATTTGACGGTTCGGAAATGAGCGTTTGTGGAAGCTCTTCGTTTGTTGCGTCGTTTGTTTCATCGTGAGGTGGGTGAGGATCGAGGCGCTTAATTTGTACGAAGCACTCGGTACATATTGGCTGGCGGCAGCACCTGCTATAATTGAGCGGGGAAGGAAAATAGAGGAAGCAGATGGGACATTCGGTAGCACCCTGATAAAGTTTTATAATCAAGTCACGCGAAGCAAGTTGAGGGTCAGTGCCACCACCCGTGGTGCGAGCTTCAAAATACTCGTTCTCGCATTGGCGTTGCTCGTTTTTCACACGTTCAAGCATATCCTGAAGCTTTTTCTTTTGTTCCTGGCGTTTGTAATAATTCAGCGACCGGTGTATCTTATGGTCGTCCAAATCCTCTCCTTCATCCTCTTCGCCGTAAGCAGAGTCGATCGCATGTAGCGGATTCTGTCTAACCAACGCCACAATTTCGTCCTCGGTCCACGAGTCGTCGAAATCCTGAAGAGGGGTGTAAAATGGCGCAAGCCGCCGTTGTACTACAAGGTCACGCACGATTTGTGTGTCAAAATCGAGGTTCAGCTTGTACGTGCCGTATGGTGCCAAGTACCCGCCGTCAACATTTTCACGAAACCGCACCACAAGGTCTAACGCGTGTTTCTCTTTTGCCCGAAGTTTTTCCTCCGGTTTCCCAGAATTTTTGCTCGAACTGCCCAGCGACGCCAGCATCGTGTGACGGCGTGTGGCTCTATGCCCATTATTGCCGCCATGGCCTGTGCCAAAACTCAGAAGTGACAGCGATCTCGGGCGAGCCTCTTTTGTCGGAGTGTTGCCCATAGTAAAGGAGTGCCGTGCAACTTTTTATTAATGTGAATAAATTTTAGGATTTGGGGTGAAATTACAAAGCCTGTATTTGTGTGGGATTTTATCGACCTTTTCTCTTTCGGTGTTGCTGAAAACTGGTGTTATTTTTTTTTTTTTTCTTGTCGAAATACCCGCCTTGTTACAAGTGGGGGATCGGTTCGTGAATGAGAGCGGCAAGTGATAAAGCCGGGGTTTCGGTGGGGTAAGAAAAAGCGAGTAGCCGCTGGATGAAGATGAATGTGATGTATAAGAAATCAAATTAAGCACACCAAAAAAAGAGAAGCAGTTTGCAAAAGCTATCTTTTGAAAATTACACAGAAAATGGCTTACCAGAAGAGGGGGGAAATTACTTCAAGTGATATATTAATAAGGTAGTTTCCAGAATAAGCAAAGTCAGCCTGCTGAAATACCGCTCGGATGGAGACGCCGATTCCCGCAGCCGATTTCTCTTTATCCGGCATGCTCGCGCGAGCCGCGGCGGCTGGTCACGTGTTTTTACAACTTTATCCGGAAGCATCCGCCATGGACCGTAATAAAGCCTACTAGAGTGCACATGAAGTATATCAGTGAATAAGCACTTTGATAACAATGATTTCTTCCCCCTCATTTGAGTGAATAGATTATTAGTATCTTTGACAGGCTGTGAATGAGGTCATCATTGTGGCTTATTGTGGAGTGCGGCTCGGCTCCGCCCACTTGTGAAACACGTGACTATTCAGTAGTGGCCTGGATTTTTGGCAGTTGACTAAGCACACTTCAATCTTCCGTTGAATTACAAATGGTATTCTTCTAATCGTCCCTTCTATCAATTAAAGTATCACTCTGACTTATTATCAATAAAAATCTTCATCTACCTCGTAAACTTACGCCAAAACCAACTGCAATCATCGACAAAACTACGCTAATCCACACAAGTCCTAGTAGTAAACTGGCGAGTTTCTGAGCTTTGGTATATTTCCGCATGTAGCGCCAGTTCACAAGAACGGCTTTTTCGGAAAATGGTACTGGGCGGTCAGAAGGGCGTGAAAACCCTCCATGATCAAAAGCGCCGAGCGGAATTAGAAAAAAAACCGGCACTGCCACGAGTGCCATCACCATCATGCACACCCATTTCGTCCACGGCATGTCCAGCGAGAAGTGTTGTTGCGTGTGAATTCCGATATCTTTTTCTTCGTCTCGGAACATGGATTCATGATACCGTTTCCGTTCATCCGAGTCACGCGTAACAGAAGCAGCCGGGGATGCGACATACGGTTTCCCCACTTTGATATTTACTTTTGGTTGGTCATTTGTTTTCAGTGGTTTTTCTGAAACTTGCGGTACTTTCATAGACCGTGTCTGTCTCTCCTCATAAAGCATATTTCCAGCGTGTGGGATGGGTTGGTTTTCAGGAATTGGCGTACTAACATTGCTAAACACGCCAGGTGTCGAGGAACTGTTGCCGCCACTCGTATTAGTATTTGTAGTAGACCCGCTACTTGAAGTCGAGTTAGCAACTGCATACAGGCTTGAACTTAAACGGTGGGCTGAGTATCTTCCAGAAGAACTCCGCCTTTGAGCAAATGAAGACCCTGTTTTAGGCCCGCTTAGACTTTGTGCTCGAGACACGCTAAGTGCTGTGACCATCAGGTGCGGAGATGCGTTTCTGCTGGTACTCAGATTCGAACGTGACAGAACAGACACCCGGCGAAGATTTGTACCGTCACGCATCTGCACAGGAATTGCCGGAGGGTGTCTTTGGAAATGAGCAGGACTTGCTAAAGGTTGTTTTTCATAAACCGACCAGCGTGCTGAAGGTGTTTGCTGGTCGTGCACACTGTATACCATAACTGGAAGCTCGCCATCTAAATCAACACCAGCGATTAAAGTCTGTAGCGCAATTTCCGAACTCACAGAATTGCGGTTACTCGTGTGCACGCTGCCATCCAAGCGGCTAAGAAGTTCACCACTTGATAGCGAAAGCGACGTTGAATTAAAGTCCTTTGTTACTTCGCGCTCGTCCACAGAGTCAAGGACCTGTGGTGCCGTATAAGCAAAGGTACCTGCAGTGTTACTATCCACAAGGGGCGAGACGTCAGGCTCAGGGAGCGGGCTACTCAATTGGTCGCTCAAAATTTGTGTGTGTGGGCCTCTGAGATTACGTGAAGCCCGATTTTGAAGCATTGGGAACCTACTAGCAGGCACTGCATTACCGGTGCTTGCAGTTGGCCTCGTCTCGCTAGTTCCTGTGTTAAGGGGCGAATCCAGCTGGAAATTGGGACCTTCTTCCTCTGGGGTGCTGTACGGTAGACCAGAAGAATGTTTTTCTGCGGGGAGCTCTGTGGTTTGATAAGACTCATCCGACCTGTCGAACTCTTCGTTAAACCAAAAACTCTGTCTTTGTGGTTCATACTCTCTTATCACGGAATATATCGATTCTGCCGTCTGTACCTCTTCATCCGAGTACTGCGATCCCATTGACGAGTCGGAATCGGCAAAATCTTCTGCACGCACAGTCTCAGTGGCTAGTTTGGATGACAGGCCCACCAGAACAAATGAGTTTTTTGACTCGTTTTGGGCATGGTTCAAAACTTTACGGGTGCTTTCGGGACTTCGTGAACTGGAGCCGAGTAACGACGTTAATGAAAACGAATGGCGGAATGAATACCGCGAGCTTCTAGCATCCGTGGATGATTGTTGTTTTTTCATAACTTGCTGTTGTTTTTTTGCTCATTCAAAATCTCGGGCCTTTGGTTGTGTGAGGAATTGGGTATAATAAATTAGGAAGGAAATCACGCCACTAAGATAAACGAAAGACAAAGTGGGATAGTGGAGGATATGTTTTTTGAACCCGGCCACGAGTAACAAGTAGTATAAGCCCACGCAAAGTTTGGAGCTTTTTTTTCAGCTGAGACACACGTATGCAATGGTCGTTTCCAACACTCGATGTACTGGCAAAAAAAAAAGTATGCTGGGGGACTTGCGAGCACTGGTGCATCCTTTCCGTTTACAATTTCGCCCGATTGGTGATATTGCATGCATGGTAGACTATCCGTGCGTATCACGTGATTCGCTTTGGGACGAGTTTCTCTTAATCTGGTTAATGACAAGCGGCTATTCTGGCAGATAAGATGTTTGCCTGCATATATTTTCGCATTTGCCCAGATTGAGTTGCCCGAGCATGGTTTACGCACAAACGCCCACTAAAGAGGGAATTTCATGTTTATTTCAATGAGGCCAAAAAGGGCATTTAATTTCATCCAAGCAGATAATTTAATTTTGGATATTCTTTTATTTCTTATTAGTTTTAATTTTTTTACCTTGTCGCATAATGTGCATACCTTCTGAGTGCAATCCACCTCAGTATAGTCTCATTCGTTTTCTTTGTCCAATCTGTGATGGTGTGCTACATGCATAGAGCGAGGATGCTGGTGCCGTAGCAGTAGATCTTGTTGATGCGACGACCGTACTTGCTGGTTTTGTGCTAATTTTATCTCCGAAAAAGCTGTCTAGAAACCCTGATACCCCCGAAAGAAAGCCTATTCCACGAAGTGATGAAGGACTAGACGTAGCGACGGTTTGGGACGCGCTGGGCTTACCGCTGGAAGATTGCGTTGCAGTTTTAGTAGGCGACAGCGAAACCATACCTGATCCCAGAGAACATTTTCCTGTAGCAGCCGAAATGGCTGTTTTCGCAATTTTTTCTAAAGTGCTGAAGTTCAAAATTTCTTTCAAAAGCTCGGGAATAATCCCTGACTCTGAAACGGCTGCAACTAGAGAGCTAAGAGAGATAAGCTGATCGGCATAGAGGGTTTGAATGAGCTTAGCACCAAAACTTAGAAATTCAGTGTCTGTGAGAACGGTCTCTACGACTTGTGTTCCTAACCCAGAAGATGCTAAGCTCTCCAAAAGATTCACCACCACTTCATCGAAATCTCTTTTATCCAAAGATTGCACATCCACATCGTAGAAACATGAAGGAAATAAATGTTCGTCGCGCCGAAGCATTTCCAACCCTTTCTCTGGAGTAATTACCTGGCTCAGATCGTGTCCAATTTCCCTCTTGAAGAGACTTTGAAGTATTGTTTCAGTGCTTGAAATCAAACTTGCATACACCTCACAATTTCCAAGAATGTCATTGAGGACTGAAGTTATTAAACCTGATTGTACCAACAATGACAAAAGCGACTTCGCAGAAATCGCATTCGATTTCACAATCAAAACAACCCCATCAATTGCTATACTACTCAAAGTTTTATTTTCCACAAAAAACTTGAGAACAGTTGGGGCGAGGTCAGTATCTTTTATTGCTGTCAAAACATTTGTGACAATGGCGTACTCTCGTGCGATTAACTCAGTAGACATCTCCTCGCGTTTTGCTCTCATGGACCTCAATTCCATGAATTGAAGCAAAGAGTTTTCTAAGCTCTCCTTTTTGGATTTCAAAGACTTTGTTTCATTTTCATAAATTTGTGTTGGGGCAGCCTTTACAACCACTGAGGAAGTAACGATGGCCAAGAGTGCGGGCTGCAAAATCTTCATGATTGGATCAAACAACTTTTTTTTAACGAGCGTGGACGAAGTAGGAAATAAATAATGAAAAGGAACTTTTTGAAATTTAGAAATGGCATCGTTTTCTTGCTACATCTTAAATATTTAACAAAAATTTGCATAGCCGACCTGATGTTACCGAAAGAAGAATTTTGAGAATTTCCAAATTGGGGTATCTCAGTTTGTATGTAGGATATTTTCACAAGTGCTCCAATTTGTAACAAATTAGCTTCTTTAACAGATGAGGTTACTGTTTATGGAAATAATACTCTGCAGTGATTGTTTGTGTTTTTTGTTTCTTGTTTGTTTATTTAAATTATATTTTGGGGTAGAGGAATAATGCATCCAAGCGTGTGTCACACTCCGTTCAGAAATGGAATTATCGGTTTATAATCACATTTAACAGTGAAAGCAATTGGTCCGTAAGTTTTCAGCCCATTTCATGTCTGGTGCTTTTTCTTTTTCATTCTATCTTGTTTTGACAAAACATGCCCAATTTTTTCAATATGCACAGCTTTTGTCTTCAAAATTAGTCATCATTAGGGTGCTCACCTCATAAGCACGATTTTCTCCTTCGAGAACTTTCATATTCTCTCATACCCTAATTTTGTATAAACTACCTTTTTTGAAAAAAACTCATAACAGAAGCCTGTTTTTTCTTTCCGTCACCCTTTTTGGCTGCCTTGGCTGGTTTAGGTTGTTCTCTTGCGGCCCTCTTCACTGGCTCTGGCTTAGGTTCACTCTTCTTGTACAGCGTAAAATACCCATCTTCGTCCACTGTTGTTTCCGGGGCAGGGGTTGTATCTTTCTCAGCAGCAATATCTGGAGCAGAAGAGTTGGAGGACATGGATTTCCAGATATCATCTTTTGGTATCAGGTTTGTCTGTATTGTTTCGGTGGGCGTTTCTTCATCAAGTTCATCCTCCATAGCTTCAGAATGCTCGACAACAATTGGCTGTTCAACTTCCACATCTTGTTTCCCGCTCTCCTTCTCATCATCGGTGAAGTCATCAAGAAACAAATTTTGAAGATCAGATTCAGCCACATTAGACTTGCGAGAAGATGTCTTTTCGACTGCTTCTTCTTCAAGGTCATCATCAAGGTTTTCTGTCGATACAACAACTCTCTCCTTTGGCTGCAGTTTTTCCACCTTTCGCGATTTATATGCGTACAGCGGCTTTTCCAGTGAAACTCTTTTGTCTCCTATTCCCGAGCTTGAAGTAGTATCACTTTTCTTTTCACCCTTCCGTGAAACATAGTTTGAAAGCATCGATGTTTTGGGCTGCTGCTTACGAGATTGGTAAACGAACTTTGGCTTTTCTGAAGTTTCTTCGGGTTTCGCAGCCTCCGAAGTTGCTGGTTTTGTCTGTGGCTTTGACGGGGTGCTTTGGGCAGCATCGCTTGGTATTTTGCTTGTCCTAATTTGCAGCTTTTCAAGTTCTGGTCCTTTTATGAGTCCCAAAGCATGATAATCTGCCAATTTAGAGTGGTCTGTTGGATGTTTCCTCTCCTCCATAGCGATCTCTGCCGGTGTAAAGGAATTTGTGGCCAGCATCAAACAGTACACATGCACAGTCTGAACAGCGTCAAAAACCAGGTTGCATTTTTCCGTGAGTTCTGCTTCACTTTCAAAAACACGAATCAATAAGTTCCCCTGGTGCGTTCCAGTAGCAATAAATGAAGCAGCCACACGCGACCTATTTGCTTGGTAATAACTCAGAAGCACGGTCTTTGATTTCAGCACATGAATTCTCAAATCACGTGCTGCCGTGTGATAGGTAACAGCCTTCGTTTCGAGGGCTGCTGAAAGATATTCGACGTGCTCCTTGGCGATATCCATTGTCATTTCGTGAAATATATGTGTTTTGAAAACTGAACGTTCAAGGAGACCGAAAGAAAAGAACGAGTCGCGCGCTACGCGATGCAAAATTACGGCACACGCGTGTGGTCAAACTTTTATGTGCCCGCAATACCCATGAATCATATTTGCTTGAACTTCTCTTTAATATGAAATTTAAAATTCTTTGAGGGAAGAGCATTGAACTCCCTCTTTTTTCAGGCCGAAATCCGTGGCTTTTTTCTGCAGCTTAAGTGGTCGTCAAAGAGGGGATGGCATTTCTGATATATGAAGGAAAAGTCTTCTTTATGGGGATTTAATGAAAAAAATTGCTACTTTCTTGGCTTATTATTCTTTCCTTTGTGTTGAAAGATAACAATAATTTTTTTGAATGAAATTCGAATTATTAATGGGAACAAACAAACATAATAGCCGGTTTAGAAGGAAGTATAATATGTAAATTGTCAAGTGTGAAAAATTTCAAGCATTATATGAGTCTGGGGCATTATAAAAGCATTAAATAACATATTCTTTTCTCCTGAATCAACATACACTATCTCAATTGGTATTGTCATGCGTGTCTACGTATCCGTTCTCGGTTCCTTTATTTCTTATGAAATATATTGGGTCGAAAGTTATTACGACTCCCTTCTACTTCAAAGAATCATTGTTAAATCCCGAAATCATTTAGGTCTCTAGTTCCGACGCTGTGAGCCTTCAATTCCAGACGTGACTTATTGCAAGGCTACCAAGAATCTTTTATCCCGTCACTTCTGTAAACGTTTTTCCATTTAAGAAAGTATACTAAAACCGCAGACCTAACACAAAGTACCCATCAGCCAACCCATGATTTTATTAAGGATTTTATTCGAATTAAATTTTCAATTGAAAGCAAGAGGATTCAAAGTTGAGGAGAATTATCCAGCTCGAAATACCTCGATTAGATGGGGAAAAGGGCTGTATAATCTTCAAATCGAAGAGATTCGATATGTACCGATCTTCTCAAAAGCGGGCAAGGCAAGACCTGTATTGAAATGATCTGTGAAAGATAATAATGGTAGCTGCGCTCAAGCACTTTTGGTTATGACAAAAGAAAAGTCTTATTTTTAGACATGGAAATATGAGTTGTTCGAATATCTTGAATATCCCTCCAATTGTGAACTTTGGCTTCATAATTCTTACACACCTTTCGGAAATAAACACATTGTACTTCAGGCCTATCAAGACAAGTCGATCTGGGCTGATGTTCAAATTCAAGAGAGTTTTCACAACTTTTTTGTGATCGACTATTCCCCGTTCGCACTTTTCTTCATGGTAAATTGTATATAATAATTGTTTTATCGAAACTATGAACTTCTGGCCTTTTTTTTTTTTCCAAAAAAGGACAGTAATTCGAACCTTGGTGACAACTTCCAGAGAACAAAATTACTTTAAGGTGCGTGGTCTGAGCCCTGAAAAAACATCACTCGCTTCCAAGACCCAGTTCTCTGCAATGTCAAATGTTTGCGACCCTAAAAAACAAACGGATTTGCAAACCTCTTCCATGCCAGTACAACCAAAATTTGGAGCGAAGTCTCCTGTAAGAATAGCAGCACCAGCTGCAGCTGTTGTACCAGCGCAAGCCAGTGTAACACCAATACTCAGCTTGAACATTTTACCTGTGACCTTAAAAAGTGTGCGTTTAGTGGATAAAGATAAAAACGACAGCAGGGCATGGAAGGCTGAGGATGCGGGCGCTGTGAATAAAGTGGGACTTTCAGTCACATGATCAATCACTGTGTTCAAAAAAGGAATGCTGGAAAAAATGGTGCTCTTCTGCTCTCCATTCTGCTGCAAAGTAGACGAAGGTTTTGTTGATTTCTTTTCCCGCAGTTGGGACTCAGCAATCATGTTTTGCGCTGGGTCACGTTTAGTTTTGGTTGCAAACGCGCACAATTTTTGCACCCAACTCAAATTCTCAGTTCCGCTTTTGGTTTCGAAACTGGGGGCACAGATTTTCGATTTAGTGTTATTTACCTTTTTGGGCTGTTCATCTTCATGCGTTTCGGGCTCATTGGTAATTACAGATCTCTCCGGGTGGATAGATTCAGTCTTTGATTTCAAAATCTTTTCTGCCTTTTGGCCCTTCCTTGACTTTGACTTGGAAAAGATTCTCGTCCAAAAGTGTGAACTCTCAATATCATGGCCGTTAGGGTAACTGGATGTGCCTAAGTCGGCTTTACCCTCAGAATTATTTTCCGCTGTTTTATTCCGCAAGTGACTGGTAGTTTTTGTCAGACTAACGTTGCTTTTTGTATCAACAACAGACGTTAATTGTTTTTGTGCGCTCAAATAAGCTGGGGAAAACACGTTGCTTTCTGATGCATCATCTTCGGCGAGCAGATGTAACTTGTGTTTGCACTTTTTACTTGATACAAGAATTTGGGGCTTCACCTCAGATTGAGCATAATATTTTCCAGGTACTAAGTCAGAACGGCTTCTGAAGAATGAACGTTTGGATGACGTCTTGGTCTTTGCCTGTTTGACGAAACCGAAATAATTGTTGTGTTTATTTCTGGAAGAATTTTGTGGTATTGAATCTTTTGTTTGGTTGGCCTTGGTTGTTTTGCAAGCACACTCGATGGAACCGCAAACAGTAGAATGAGAGGATTGCTTCCGAAAAAGCGAGAAACGGGAAAATTTCTTAGCTTTAGTACCTTGTTCGCTTTCATTGGGGCCTCCACCTCTTAAACCGGATCCAGGATCTCCAATTTTTTCCGGAGAATTTGAGAGCCTCCTATTGCCAAAGCCGAGAGGAATATAAAAACCCATATTTGTGCGTAACTTATCGGCAAAGGGTTTCTTGTGTGTTTCTTGTTTTTGAGTGTCTTGTTTAAAAGTTTTAATTGTTCAAGTTAAGCGGTGTTCTTTACTTGATAGGAGAGTGGTACAATTGGAATATTTGCGGACAGCCGAGAGCGAGTTTGATTTATACTGACATTACAGCCACGAACACAAACACAAACGCCCTCGACGAGAGGGACAATTCCGCGAATAAATCTCTGGTGGTGATATTAAAACAATAATTTGTTTATCGAAGTTTATATAAGAAAGTCTTCTCTGTTTTTTCAAGGTCTACGAAACATTGATTTTGAATAATATCAACTCAAATCAAGGCCTTTAAGAAGAGGCAAAGAGGGTTCTTAACGATGTGTCTAGAGGATATCTGGGCTCTATTACTGACGAAAATGAAACAATAGTCCCATTTTTGATAGTCATTTCGAGGAAGCTCGGAAAGAGACTTTGTGTAATTCTACAACTTTTCATCGTTTTAAAACTGTTTTTATTCATAATGATGCATACACCTTCTTAATGAGTGGAGACACGATGACTGTCGGAGAATTGCAGGCAAGTATCTCTCGAATCCATAATTAAAGATCGCAATATTGAAATGTCTCTTCAAGAGTCTTTCGCAGTATTTAAACGCCGTGGATGTGGCTCAACGGCCGACTTTCGAATCCCTTTAGGCCATTCTGCGTTATGAGTTGCACTCACCAAAACAATATATAAAATGAATAAACCCTTCATTGAATAGTAAATCAAAAGCTCTTTGTTTTAGGTCTTGGATAATTTTTCTTTTGAAGCCTTCAAAGTTCCTTTTAAGTTTCGGCAAAAAAAAATAGAGCAATCACGTCGGCCAAAAACTGGTAATTCGGCCAAGAAATATTTACACTCAATAAACGAACACGGCCAAGTCAACCAATTTCAGCACAAGTTTTCTCCTTTGGATGAACAAGTCTGAAAATTCTTGTTGTACAGATAGTATCGTGGATCAATTAACCGTTTATCTCGTCAATTTTTAATAAAGATAGAATATCTGTAAAGAGTGGATTGTTTCGTTTTAGTTGCGCGGGCGAGGTTTTATGATAAGGTACTTTTCTTGTATGCTGCCGTTGAGGCAAATTCGATCAAGATCCAATTTCTACAATTTAAATTTTTTATAGCATTGACTAAGAGTCAAGAACTTAAGGTATATTTAGGTTAAATGGTCATACGTCAAACAAAAATAAAGACACGTAAAAAAAACCAAAACAGTTATAAATATTAGATATATAGAATTAATTAGCAGTTCTCGTCAATCACACCCTCTTTCCAAGCGGAGATGTACTTCTGTCTCTCCTTCTCCCTGGCCTCAAGAGAACCACACAAAACTCCATCAACCATTTTATCGGTCACGCCTGAAGAAATCAAGGTCTTCCAAGTGCGCAATCTCTCGAATCCATTTCTGGCCGTTTGATAATCCATGAATGCCTGCTGGATTCTCTCTCTACTCGTGGCAACAAAAGGCCCGTGCTGGATAATCTTTTGATCTAGGATCTGACCACCAATCAAAACGAACTCAAGGTCTTCCTTTTCTGATGCTGGATATTCACCAACAATGGAATCACCATCGGGGTTGAAAAATACATTTTCAAACTGTGAGACCTTTCTGGTTTTCTGCAACACCAAGTTGTTTCCCTTCATCACATATAAGAAAAAGTTGAAGTCTTTTGGGACCTCCTGTTCAAAAAGCGACCCTGGCTTCATTTGGTACTGGTAATACTGGACTGGAGTGTAAGCCAACTCCTTCACCAGCTCAACTCCATAACTCTTTCCCGAAATAACACGAACCTTGACCTTTCCATCTTGTTGTTCCACTGTGGGAATTTCCCACGTTTTGAGATCTCTGTATCTCGGTTCGACTTCTTTCAACTTCTCGGGCAAATCAACCCATAATTGCAACCCCACATTTGGAGATCCATCCGGGTGAATCACAGGCATCTCACTATGCACCGTGCCTCTACCGGCAGTCATGAATTGTAAATCACCTTCTCTCAAAACACCTTTGGAGCCAGTGAAGTCTTCATGCGCAAATGCACCTTTGGTCATCAAAGTGATTGTTTCTTGGCCCAAGTGCGGGTGTTCGGGAAATCCACCAACACCATTTGAGGAGAAATGGTCGAAAAGAAGGAATGGACTGAAATTTCTCATTCTCATGTTTCCAATAGATCTTCTGACAGTGGCGCCCACACCTTCTGGTTGTTCAACACCAGGAATAACACTTTTGATAGTTCTTAAAATGGACATTATTTGTGATTGGAATAAATCGAATGTGATTCTTTATGCTTAAATTGAAATGATAGTGATAATGTAAAAAAAAAAAAAGAAAAAAATCGAGCTGAATGGTGAAAGCCTGCACTACTTATAGCAGAACCTGCTTTGAAATCTATTTCGTTTCTCGCAGTAAGCTAGTCCAACATTGTGGGCAGATGTGCTATTCTTCGCATGCCTCCGCATCTTTCCTGACTTGCGTTTAGTCATTTTTACTAAAGTGTGTCAGAGTGCACTGATATGCACTTCCGATTGTCAGCATGCGCGGTTTACTAAAAACGTTGTAAGATTACATATCCTAATTGGATCTGCAAATTGAAGGAAGCAATGGAACAATGAAGGATAACTCTGACTCTTAAGGAAATACATACTTTTCAATTTATAAAAAAATCTATCTCAACTACTCCCTTACTTTTTGCGAGCAAAAGTATACACGGTGGGGAAAATTATATTGATTGGCGTGTCTTCGTCAATCCCCAATGCCTCCTGCACCTCGGCCACAAGTTGGTCGGCAGCATCGGGTTTATCGGGATTTGCCTTTTTCCAGTTGTGGTAGCCGCTCCAGCTACGGGCCATGTCACGGTACGTTTTCAAAGTAAGGGATTTTTCAATGAAAAGAGTGGTATGGTTGCGGCTGTGTTTGCTCGGGTGGTACTCGTGCCTGATCACGTGACTAAACAATTCTGGCGGTGGGCTCACTGCGGACATGCCGTCGCCATACAAATCGTGGCCCGGCTGCTCGAAGAAACGACCAAAATACTTTTCGTATTCTGATCCTTCAGTTTCTACCGAAGAGTCCCACGAATATTTCCTGTGTATTTCGGTGGCGATGGGACTATCTACAAATACCGGCTCTAAGTAAAACCAGTATGCCAAAGTTCCCCCACGTTTTAACAACCGTGCGCACTCTGCAAAAAACCTGGGGTGGTCCATCCAATGGCAGGCCTCGGCAGAAGTAATAACGTCAATAGACAGAGGTTTCACAAATACAGGAGCATTTTCCGCAGGCGCCGTGTGGAACTCGATGTTTTCCTTCCCCGGAAACTTTTCACGGCGGCCATTGCACTCACTTATCATGGTAGACGAAAGATCGGTGCCGATCACGTGATCAAAGTATCGTGTCAACTTGAAGGCCACAAATCCAGGCCCCGTTCCGACATCCATAGCCAACTCCGTGACATTACCCTCCTTTTCTTTATGAAAATCAACCAATGTCTTGTAAAATTGGTCAGGGTACGTGGGTCTCGCAGAGTTGTAATGCGAAGAGTCGAAAGCTTGCTCCGAATAAGTTGCCATTGCGAGGATTATAAAGCTAACTTGCTAATAGATTGAGGGTTTTTTTTTGTTCTTTCAATGTCAAAATATCTGCAAACTTTTTAAAGTGTGGGATACTCGGTTTGAAAAATATGCTGGGGGTACTCACGAAATGAAGCCTATAAATACCCACGCACATGATCACTACAGGACCCTGACATCCTGTGCGATTGCGGGCCGAAACCGGCACAGTGTTGAGATTGAAATGCATTTACTCATTATTTAATTCTTATTCACACGCTGTCCCTTGAAGCGGAGAGGTATTATTATGCTTCTAGCATCCAGCAAATATATGTGGTGGCAACTGGATTGCGACCGGGAAATTTTTTTCTTCCATTTTCTAATTTTTTTTTTCTTGTCTTTTGTGAGTCAAGCTGTAACATAGCAAATACCAGCTATTTTCCCAGACAAAACTCTCATGTAGCGAAATATTGAAGCTATTGGGATTTCTTAGATTCTACCTGTGCATCCAGCATAACACTATCTTCACTTCCAGTATTCGCCATGTCTTTGCCCAACTTCTTCTGTTTCCTTTTCTCCAAGAATTCCTTGTACTTTTGCAATGTTATTTGTTTCTGCTGGTCCTGATATTCACTCAAAAACTTGTATTGGGTGTCAGTTAGCTTGTCCCAAAAGGTGAAGAATGGCTGCGAGTAATTTGACTTGAAACCCCAATTCTGGTGATGAATATCGTGATACAATGCGTTGTTTGGAAACAAGACTTGGAACGGGTCAAATGGGAACCTGTATCCACAATGATCATCGACAGTCTTCATGGTGGCAAAAGTATAAAGAATTAAGGATTCACGAGGACTAAGTGCCGTGATAATCGCCGCTAACCCCGTACCAGCAGTGTCTAGCAAAAAGCCCTCCACAGGATCGTTATAAAGAGCTCCATATGAATATGGCACATATAGGCGGTGGTGTCTTGAGTGGAAGTGGCGGTACAAAGTTTTGTTTGTGTGCATTGTGCGATGAAGCCAATATTGCCAGGTATCTATAATGCAGAGTGCTACAGCTAAACGGAGCAATGACCAGCCGTACATATAGCCGTACCATATAAGCAGATCCGGGCAGAGTCCGGGAAAGACACTTCTTTTCAAATGCCACATGCTATTGAGCTCGTACCCAGTGGTGGGAGCGTCGTCATACCGATACACGCAGTACCCAACTATAGTCTGGATTATGTGCTGAATGACCACGTCGTACAAAACATCGCTGAGTGAAGCCTTGTTGCGAGCCTCCTCTTCTTCACTAGGGTGAATACGGTATTTTTCTGCTAGTTCGTAGACATCGATGAGGTGGAAAAAAGTGGCGTACGTCCAATATGCAATAACTGGTGAAAGAATCGCCAAAACCCCGTCCGAGATACCGGGAATCAAATCGGCTTTCTTGACAACAAAACTTAGCGGTTCCTGTGGAGATGCGAGGATGGCGGAAAAATTGTTTGGAGGCGCCAACATACTGAAGATGTTTCTGAGATAATGCTTGATGATGCAGTCGATGCGCAGCAGCTTCTGGATAAATTTGGGCTACTTTAAAAGGAGAAAAGAACCTGTCTTGGAAACTTCCCAACTAAAAAATAAAATAAAAGAAACAAATAAAAAAGAAGCAAAAACTTTGGGGCGTTTTGAGGTAGTGATTATGGTGTGATGATTGCGATCTCCGTGTTGTGAGCTTTGAGTTGGTGATTCTGTTAGAAAAAAAGAGATCAGAAAAAATCACGCGACTCGGACTTCTTTATGTAGGCACCTGGAAGTATTTGCGTAGCTGCAAATATGAACTTCGTCAAATCTTGCTTTCAGCGACGGCTAAAAAGATTTTGATGAGGATTCGAAAAATTTTGCTGTTTTGAATTTCCGGGGTATTGAAAAGTGCTGGTCTCGTCACGAAATTAGCTGAAATTGAAAAGTGCTGAATGTTGACAAAAGCTTCAAACCCGTCGCTTAAATAAACTTTTGTGAGTTTTCTCAATATTAAATGAAAGAAACAATATATTCTTTAGAAATAATAGAAATTGGAAAAAGCTAAAGGAAGATCCAGAGAATATATTTCGAGTTCACCAGTGATTGATTCCAAATTCTGGCTTATTTATTGTCTCCTTACTTTGTTACTTTCGCGCGTACCCGCCTCTTAGCAACCTGGAATTGACGGCAAAAGCGAGCATCGGTCGGTCCAGGTCACGACTCTGTTACTGCTAAACGAGAGTGCACATCTCTCCACTGAATACCATGTCCTTGGCGAAATAACACTATGTTTACTGCTAATAAAAAAGTAAATAATTGTGCTTACCAAACTAGCGGCTTTTTTCGAACTGAAAACCAATTTTACATTTTTAATTCAATTCCCGTTTTGTCTTCAAAGAAACTAGTTCAATATACATGTATGCGCATTTAGTCAGCCAGCTGCCATCATAAGTGGTCTGGATTTGAACGCGCTTACTAAAGCATCAAGGCAAGCTTTATGGTCAAACGGAAGGATTTCACTTTAGTTTCTTGCATTTGCACATTGTCAGCCTCTATAATTGCAAACTTCATTCTAAGGAGAAAATTCTACTGCATGTGTGGTTTTATTTAGGCCTTAAAATGAATGTTGAATTCTATGTAATTGTGCTCAGTTTCTGTTAAATTAAGAATTTCAGAAACAGTGTAAAAATAAAAAACACCCTTATTTTCACTTGTTTCTTTTCCCATCTTTTTTGACTTACTTCTAGACTTTTAAAAAATTCTGTCGCTGTAGATTTGAAGTTAAGAATCAGCCGGGGGATAGGAAAGTTGCTGACAAGGGAGGCCCGCATCCCCATATTGTTTTTCAGTTGTGATATTATGACTAAGCATCAACTTTTTTTTCAAAGCACAAACTTTTTGAAAGATCCCAATATTAGAGAAGATCTCTGCTCCCAACCTTGTAGGATCCCATTTCATTTTGTTTCGCTCCTTGCACCCAAAAATACTAAATTACTTCTCGTATTGCCCCAAAAACTCAACGCGCTCACGTGACTTCTAATATGTTAAAAAAGCCCTGGGGCGATTCACTGGTTTGCTGGCGTGGCCCTATAATCAAATCGAATTAAACTAAGAACAGGAAAATGTCTAAATTGAAGAATAACGCTGAAGATATATGGGAGAATAACACTGAAAAAATCGTATGTTTGAATTAAGTACCGCAGATTTTCCTATATTTTCCGTACTAACACACTTCAGAATACAGAACTTTTGACCCTCACGTATGGATCTGTGGTGGCACAAATGTGCCGGGATTTCAACCACAATTATCTTGAAGTCAACCAACAACTTGACAAGATGGGATACAATATCGGGGTTAGACTTATTGAGGAATTTCTTGCGAAGACGGGAGCTCAAAGATGCTCATCCTTCCGTGAAACGGCCGATATGATCACCAAAGTGGCATTCAAGATGTTTCTTAATATTATCCCATCGATTGAAAACTTTTCCCAGGATGGCAAAAGTTTTTCTATTATTTTGAATGAAAACCCATTGGCGGAATTTGTCGAACTCCCGATCACACTGGATCCGAAAGTGCAGAAGGAATTGTGGTACTCCCAACTATACTGTGGTGTTTTGAGAGGCGCTTTGCAAATGATACAGCTTGAAACTGACGTTTACTTTATCCAGGACACTCTTAGAGGTGACGAAAAGACTGAAATCAGATTGAAGCTAATCAAGATCTTGAAGGATGAGGTTCCCGCTGGTGAAGATTAAACATAAGCTGGTAATGCATTGCCGATATTGTTGACTAATTGACCAGACAAGTGCGATGACTCAATTATTCTTGAAGAATATCAATTCTTTATATGCGCTGATGAAAGCTCCTTGAGTTCTGTCTTCTGTATCGCCTTTCCGTATCCAATTTATTGAGCGATATTGACTGCAATAATCCGTTTAATTTAGCACTTGGATGTTTGGTGATTCTGTTCGGTTCCTGAAATGGTCAGCTTTGAATCCTATCAAAAAAATTGACCAATGATAGTGCTGGTGTTTTGTTCAAATCCTTCGAATTCTGCTCTCGAGCTTTATTTCACTTCTAAATATTGTTACTGTAAACAGGTTCATTTCGAACTTGGATGCGAATGGCTTCCACATCTGTGTTTGTCTCGACGATGTAAAAGGCTAACAACCGCAACCTAAATCGGTATGCAGCATTCTTAAATTTGACTTTCTTGATGTACAATTTCACTTTTTCAAATTCTTACAGGCACAGGCGGCGTAGTAGAGTATGCAGAAATCGATCGACTCAACGTATATTCGTATCGACGCGTCATAAATCTCTTCCACTTTCAATTTCCCTTCAACAATAGATAACAAGCGAGAAATACTCTTTTCAATTTCGATCCATCTCGTAGCCTTTGATTTTTTCCAAATTATTTATTTAGAGGGTCGACAACACGTGACCGCAACAACCAAGCGGCCCACTTTGCAGTTGCACTGACCACGCGTATCGCATCCACAATTTTAATCAATTAAGACAACCATTGCCCACCCTTCTTTCAAAGTTTCTAGAAAATAATACTTGTCTTTTGTGAATCCTAAATTTTGCGTGAAAGAGTTGGGATTATGAGTGTTCCCAGTGTATTAGGGCACATGGTGCTCATGTTCATCTATGATATGATGCTCTGTGTATTTGATGCAGTTTTACACACATTCTTTCGAGAAGTGCGTTCCCGGGGCACCTTCAATATCCCCAAAAAGGGGCCTGTCATCTTTGTGTGTGCGCCTCATCATAACTTGTTCGTTGATCCCGTGGTGTTGATGATGACAAGCCGCAAAGAGTCTGGCCGTAGAATATCATTATTGACCGCGGCAAAAACCTACAGACAGTGGCATGTAGGCACACTCTCGCGTCTTTTCAGTGCTATACCCGTGGAGCGGGCCCAGGATTTGGTCAAGCCTCATAATGGTACGATAAGGGTTGAGGATTTTGGTCCCGATTGTGAGAATTTGGTGGTGATTGGAGAAGGAACGAGGTTTTCACAGACGGCCGAGGCCAAGGGCTTAATCGGACTTGATGGATATCTAGGAAACGCAAAGATTAAGCTGATAGAGTCAGACACCAAGCTCATACTCCAGAAACCATTTCAAGTGAAATTTGATAACCCGACAGAACGGGATGAACGAATCATTGACGCATTGACAAATGGGTCAAAATACGTTTTGGCTCCGCATATAGATAACCAAAAAACTTTTCAGAGTGTTTTTGATCACCTTCACAAAGGTAGAGCCATGGGCATATTTCCCGAAGGAGGGCTGCATGACCGGCCCACCCTTCTCCCTTTGAAACCAGGAGTGGCACTTATGGCATTGGGCGCCGTTTCCCAATCAGAAGACCCAAATATGGAGGTGAGTATTGTTCCCGTGGGACTTAATTACTTTAACGCACATAAGTTTCGTTCCAGCGTGGTGATTGAATATGGGAAGCCAATTGTGGTTACCAAAAAGGAAAGCGCCGAGTACGAGAAAAATTCACGCGAGGTGGTCAGTAAATACCTCGAGATCATCACTTTGCGGCTTCAGGAGGTTGCTTTGACATGTAAAGATATCGAAACACTTACCACAATACAAGCTGCGCGTCGTTTGTATGCCCCAACAGATAGAGAATCAACGCCGTTGGCTTTGAAAGTCGAGATGAACAGACGACTCATAAAGGGTTATGAGAAGTATGCCGATAGACCAGAGGTGCAAGAATTAAAGGGTTCTGTGTTGGAATATAATAAAAAACTCAGACAATTGGGTTTGCGCGACCATCAGGTGAACTCACTAAGCGGCCTTAATCGATTCTCGGTTCTAACAACATTTATCAATAGGTTGTTTAGATGTCTTGTGGCCTTATGTCTTTCATTGCCAGGAATAGTGATGTTTTCTCCCGTGTTTTACGTGTCTAGCCGCATTTCCAAAAAGAAGGCAAAACAAGCGTTGGCTTCTTCCGTCGTGAAAATCAAAGGCGACGATGTCATTGCTTCTTGGAAAATACTTGTGGCCCTCGGATTGGCCCCTATGCTCTACAGCTTTTGGGCTATCATAACCACGTATTATATTTTCAAGATTGGCTGGGCAGGAAAAAATTCAACTTGGGTTGTTTTCATACTGTGCTACCTTTTAAATGTTCTAATTACCTACTCTTCGCTTAGAACAGGTGAGATTGGATACGACTATTTCTCTTCCCTTAAACCATTGGCTGTGTCGCTTTTTCTGAAGCAAGGTAATCTGAGTCAGATTGAAGAGTTAAAAATTACTAGAAAAAAATTGGCTGCTAAGGTGACGGAGTTCTGTGAGAGGTACGGACCACTGATGTTTGATGACTATACGAAATTCTACCGCAAGTATAACCGCAGGAAAGGCGAAACTAGCCCTGCTTCACAGAATGAACTGGTTTCGGCTGACGTAAATACATCCCTGTTTTTATTTCCACTTTCGTCTTTAGCAGAAACGCCTATTTTCTCACATATCATGGACCATGACAACGAGTCTGATATTTCGAGTGAGGATGAATCGGAAATAGAAGCGTCTGATCTGAAAGCCCACGAAAAGTCAGACCAAGAAATTGTGCTGGAGACGACGTTTGTTCGTTTGCGCAGGACTACCAAGGCGAATATAGAGTGATAGGTTTGTAAGTGCCCTTTCAAGTGGGGTGAATTAGAATATAATTATCAGTGAGGTAATGCTTAACCTTTTTCATAATAATACATTTAAAGGCAGATAAGAACAGGTTGTACGCTTTCCTTTTCTTTTCATTCTATGCTCTTATATTTTTCAGTCGCGTCTTTCAACAGTTTCTAGCGGGAATGACAAAGCCTTGTTGCTCGCTTAAGGGGCACTTGATGACAGGGGCTTTACCTGACCGAATGGAATGACATAGATCCCGGGCATTCCAAAAAAAGAAAGAAAAGATAACTAAAGATGATCATATGTAGATGATAGCTCTCTCAACTTTCTTTGGATGTTTTTTTTTGCCCGTCTTTTTTTTAAACATTAGAGATATGCCTCAAAAAGGGAATTTTGCAAATCTTACCATATTGGGCATGGAAAAACGCACTGATCACTCTCGCAGCGGTCTGGAGCAGTCTCCTGCGGCAGGGCTGTGTTGCATAGGCAGAAGTGCTTAAAAATGTTCGTTCCGCGAAATGCCAAAATTAAAAGAAAAACAATGAAAAATCTTGAAGGAGTAAACACGGTCGTGAAAGGGGACAAGTGTGAAACAACGAAGAAAAAATTGCCTACACAGAGAAAAAAAATTCTGGAAAAAAAGATGGAAGGTGTAAGAAACACAAGGCTCTGTTCAGAAAAATGAAGTTGCTTGTACAAAATTGCATTCTTGCTTTCTCCTGGGATGTTGCCCGTTTAAATTTGTCGATAATTAGGACAATAGAGGAATGTCACGCTTAACGAAACCGGCCAGAACGAGTGCGGCATTTCACAGGCGGATCCGCGCATCGGGGAAGGCTTGGTGCTGTCTTGTAATCCTGAAACGCATTGTACGCGAACCGTGCCGCGAGTCGCTGAAATTGAATTTCTTCATTTGGCATATAAATATGAATTGAAGTCTCCCCAACGATGAAATCTTTCGAATTTAAAAAAAGTATATCATTCCTTAAATATAACTTACAATATTGAAGCTGGACTTCCTGCCCATTTGAATTATTGAGTCTCCATTTCGAAACACTTGCTTAATATTGGCTGGGTTTTTCCTTACAACCTTCCTCATCATTCACTTTAGCCAATCATAATAATTTCAATCACCAATATTTCCGATGAAGCTACTAATTTTCGTTTCTCTGTTGCATTTTGTGTTATGTACACCGATTCCTGCAAATCTTAAGCTCAAGGCCATGGAGCCCCGTTCATTGAGCATGCGGCCTCTTGATTTACTCAAATCTCGCGACGAAAAATTTAAAGGTGCCGACAGGGTCATTGATCACATTAGCTTCGATTCTGCAGAAAGAAGGGATGAGCCATTTGACATGTTAGACCCTGTTGCTGCAAATGTTATTTAATTCGAATATTCTGGACTTTTTGGGATGGCTGTATACTAAATAAAGATAAAACTAACTTTTTCGTGTATTTTGCTCTTTAGTTTGTCTTTACCCCGAAGGGAGCAAACCTTCCACGTAACAATTAGAATTCAATTCCATAGGGACTTTTCCTTTCTTTTTCTTTTTTTTTATTTCCTCTCTTTCTCTTTTTACAATAAAAACTTGCGCAATTATTGCCTTTTTTTACCTTTTCGTATAATCTTAATCATCGAGTTGCGAAAGAATTAAATTAAAGCAAGTTCTACTCAACACGTTGTATTTTGCCATTGTGATTGGATTGATCAGAGACGGGTTGAATGAAAACCGCAAGTAAAAATTGCATCTACTTCTAAGGATCATAAATTAAAAATCGAATTTTGGTGTTCATTTGTTAAATGACATAAACTCAATTCGCAAGATAGAAAATGAGAATGTCTTTTTCCGGTAACGGTCGGCTGGGCCGGGCTCCGCTAATTTGCGGCATGAAAGCAACTTCTTTCGCTTATTCATCACGTGAGCTCTGAGGGCCAGAAAAATAGTATGAGTTCTCTGGGGCGCACTTCGCACTCTCCCTAGTGACATTTGCCCTCTGCCCGGCTCTTTTTTTTTTCTCTTTTTTCATTGATCAACTTTAAAGTTTTCATAATTCTGTTATCATGAAATAACACTTCACAGTAGTTTTTCTTTTTAAAAAAATCATGTTTTTCTTCTTCTAATTACTGTTGTAGAGTTGGAGTCTGCTCGCCTAACTGCTCCTAACTTCCTATTGCGTCATTCGTGCCTCTTATCTTTTTGCGCTCGCACCGGGATTATTCTCTGATGTGGTCAGTCATTATGACCTCACTGGCTATGTGCCGCATTACCTAATCAGTGAGCACCACACTTACGGAATTTGGCCACCCATTTATACATACGATTTTTCTGCCCATCTACTATCTTTCCTCCCCTTTTTTTTCTTTCTCTTACGTGTCAAATTTTCCTGGACGACTATTGTTAACAGTCTGCTCTTTACACTTGGCTTATCCTAACCACAAATTTCAAATATCACTTCTCAGACCACTTAACTTTGTACGGTTTCCTTGCTCACAAATTAAGTCTTCCTACTGCAAATCACCACATTACTGATAGTTCCGACCTGAACCGAATTTTTTGAGTTTATTTAACGAGAGATAATATTTTTCCGTTAGCAGATTTTAAATTTAACCGCTAGAGAAAATTTCAGTCTTGAACGATACCTGCTTACTACTTTCTCACGCCCTATATTAGATACCATTATTTCCCACCACGCGGAAACCAAAAGAAAAACTGAAGAAACAAACGAAGACAAAGATGAGAGTCACTTTTAGAGTATCTACAGAAACATCTTTTTCCGTTACTATCCCCGATAACTCCACCGTGGAGGACTTGCGCAACGCAGCGAAAGTGGGGTGCCCCACCTCGGTTAAGTTGCC
Organism: Metschnikowia peoriensis; assembly: GCA_030573015.1. Lineage (NCBI taxonomy): Eukaryota > Fungi > Ascomycota > Pichiomycetes > Serinales > Metschnikowiaceae > Metschnikowia > Metschnikowia peoriensis. The sequence continues at coordinate 88,564 of JAJMCO010000011.1, read as the reverse complement.
ACCGGATTTTAAACTCATCCACAATGGATTCAAGCTTACGCCGCACTACAAGACGCTAGATGCACTTCGTGTTATTCCTGAAAATAACAGCATCAGTGTCATTCTTATGAGTGAGGGCTCTGATACGCCACTTGCATCTCCGCAGTTGTCGCCGGTCGAAAAAGTGGATGTGGCTCCTAGAAAGAAGGTAAAGAAGAACAGATGTTCTTTTCAAAGCTGCTCGTCTACGCCGCTTAGAATGGTTGGTGATTGTGGACAGTGTCTTGGCAAATTCTGTGCAAAGCACCGGTTATTGGAAGATCATCAGTGTTCAGGGTTACAGTTGTGCAAAGACAGTGCCCATGAGAGAAATGCCTTGAAGCTCCAAAATGAAAGCACAATTTCGCTGCGCGTCTAACGCTTTTTATATCCATTTTATTACCAAGAAGACGATTAGCTCTGGCAGTTTATAGTCGTGCATGACACCCTAGACCCCACAGTGGTGATACAGATTTATAAGGTTTATAGATTTTTTCTTAAACGAAAAGTTCTCAAATATATTAAATTATAAGTGAACTGTTTGTTTGTTCCTCCGAAAGTCGAACTTCGGATCCATATAAGTCTATATATACGTCTATCCCTTTATATCGCCTTTGCTGTCTACCCCTTTAACCTTGAGTCAAATTCTCAAGAACCTTTTCATACCTGCCATTGGTGGCATTGTTTGCGCGGGTCAAGATTTCCTCTGCCTCTTTGTAGATGGATTCCTGTTCATCGCTGTCTAAATCATACATGTTACCCAACGAGATCATGGCCTCAGCCACGGCAGCCCAAGAGTCTGGTTCTTCCTCATCCTGAGCAACCTTCAAAAACTCGAGGGCCCTTTTAAGCAAATCCTGGCCAATGGATCTCGCGTCTTCTCTGGAAAGTCCGTTCATGCTAGTTTTGCCCTTGCTGTAGTATGTCAATGTCGTGAACACATTGGACGGCTCTTCAGCCTCCAACAATAACGATTGACCCAACCTCTTGCTCAACTCCCTACGCAAAAGCAAGTTGGCTTCATAATGCGCTCCCTTCGAGGCTTCATCTAATCGTATCTTTTCGTTGAGATTATTGAGAAAACGTTGCGTGTGTTCCCTCCACCATAAGTTGTATTTGTCGGTTTCTCCAATAGCATACAACGGGTGTTTTGGTCCGAGCACTAATTCATCCTCCTCGTCTTCCTCGGCATCACTGTCCTTGCCTTCTAATGGCTCTCTTCCAAAGTTGTCGACCATATCGAGCAAGTCGTCAAGAGCCTGCAAAAAGTCGGAGTTCTCCAAGTTGTAATACTTATACTCCTTCTTATCCTCTGATAATTTCTCGGCTTTCTCCCAAACAGAGAGACACTCATCAAGAAGGGAGGCCACATCCCGGTGCTCTTTGCTGACTTTACTGTCCACTGTCAAAGGGCTGATGGAAGTCAAGGGAATCTCATTAATGAGAACACGTGCCTCGGAAAAAATCAAAGAAATCGAGTTGGGAAATTTCTCCTTACCTACACTAATTCTATCCTTTGCCTCGTTGAAAAACTCTTCAACTTTTGAGGGCTCCTCGGTGTAAAAGAATGCTAAAGAAGATAAAGCCAAGCCATAAATTCCGTAAAATTCACCAGTGAGCTCGATTTGTTCGTCGTCATCGCTTACTCCATTTACTTGGGACTCACTTTCGCCTTTTGTAAGTTCACTTACATCTCTAACATGCGATTTTCTCAAGATACGGTCACACTCATGAATAATTCCATTCACCTTGAGTTCACTTCTATCTTGTGCCTTGATGAAATCTCTCCATAAAGCACGGAGTTGAGCCATAGCGTCATTGGCATTCACCTCTTCGCCTAATTCAACAGTGAGTTCATTTTCTTGTGCGGCGATAGATGCATTTGAAGCGGCGTAAGTTTCTGAACTTTTTTGTTTTTTCGAGGCAGCAGCCTTTCCAAGACCGAGATGTCTTTTAGGGGCCATTTCTGTCTGGTGTTTTGGTGTTTTGAGGCTTGACTGTTTCGAAAAAATATGGTTTTGGTTCAGAAAAATACTTCCATGCACGTGATGCATAGGGAGATGACGGGAGAGACGGTTGCGCATGGCGTGTTTTCATTCGCCACAAGTGGCACCTCCTCCCGGATTTATGAAAAATATATTTATGTGCACGCCGCTTCGAAGCAAGACTTTGTTTTGGTCCAGTGCGCCCCTCCCTTAACCGAAAGAAAAACGACTAGTGAAGCGCGCACATAAGCCTTTCCTAACCGGATATTTGCTTTCAGAGCTTTAGTCCTTCGCTATTTTCTTGTCCCACTATTTGACTGAGTATATCAATCTCTTACACTTTCATTCAGATAGTGAGTTCTCCTTAAAGCACTAAACTCGAAATATAAAACATCACCGAGTAATGACTTAGCTTCATCATTTTGAGCGATGGGAACAGAAAAGGTAAGCTTGTGCTTTCAGTATTTTCACGGTGCATTTTATGTTCCTGAAGTATCTACATGCTAGGGCCGTTACCTCTAAGCCTTTCATTCCCCGTTGACGAGCTCGACTTATCTTCAATCAATCTCTCCCATCAACGCTTCGAAACAGTTTGACCCAAATACCAAAACTTAAGTCTTGCACACAACTTGAAAGTACGCGGAAAATGCATCAAGTCACGTGCAGTGTGATAATCAATTAGCTGTTTAGTCATTTGATGAAATTTCAGCGATGACTGAACAGCCGAATATCTACTTTTCTTCTTTCAATTAGAATTCTTCATTTTTAGCATGAGCTTGCTTGCATCTCTTAATTGTACTGACGAAGTGCATCTTGTGGTTGGAGGTAACTCAAACATCACAACGTTGAGAATCAACTCCATCCTTGCATCCGGGGCCAATCCAATATTAGTACAAAAAGCCCCCATCGAAACACTTCCTATATCCTTACAGGATCTTATTGCAGGCAAGAAGGTGAAATGGATAGAAAGTGACTTTGAGACTGGATACCTCACGACTTTGGGCCGTGCTGAAATTGACAGTGTCGTGGATAGAGTATTTGTTACATTAAGCCTAGACCAAAACGATTTGAAACTGGAGATCTCGGCCCAATGTCGCCGCCTTCGAATTCCCGTGAATGTTTCTGATTCTCCTGAACTCTGCACATTCAACTTACTCTCTACATATTCAAATGGTGGCTTTCAGTTGGGTGTCACCACCTCGGGCAAAGGGTGTAAACTCGCGGCACGAATCAAGAGGGAAATTGTGTCCAAGTTGCCAACGAATTTGGGTGAAATCTGTGATCGTGTCGGTGAGCTTCGCAAAGCAATACAACAACACGATATCACAGAGGTTGGCGGTGACGATGAAGATGCAGTGACCACGTCCAGGCTCAATTCATTAATAAAAGAGTTCAACATGACAATTGAACAAAAAGCGGCACAAAGAGCCAGGTTCCTTTCTCAAGTCGTGGAGTACTATCCCCTCGAGAAACTTGCACATATTACTATGGATACTCTTACGGCTGAATATTCTGCGGCTTCTGAATCGATAAACACCCAGAACGACAAAGAAGCGAAAAAAGGGGCGATCTCTTTAGTGGGTTCTGGTCCAGGGTCTGTTTCAATGCTCACTTTAGGCGCTCTCCAGGAAATACACTCGGCAGACTTGATTTTGGCAGACAAGCTTGTGCCACAACAGGTCTTGGACTTGATTCCACAAAAGAGGACCAAATTATTTATTGCCAGGAAGTTCCCAGGTAATGCTGAAAGGGCACAGCAGGAACTTCTAACCATGGGTCTTGAAGGGCTTCAAAGAGGCGAAAAAGTTGTGCGTCTCAAACAAGGCGACCCATACATTTTTGGCCGTGGTGGAGAAGAGTTTCTTTTTTTCAGCTCACATGGTTTCGAGCCCAAAGTTTTGCCCGGTATTACGTCTGCTCTCGCTGCCCCAGTGTATTCTAATATCCCTGCAACCCATCGTGACGTAGCCGATCAGGTTCTCATATGTACGGGAACTGGCCGTCGCGGAGCCTTGCCTAATTTGCCCGACTTTGTTGAGTCGAGAACGACCGTTTTCCTCATGGCATTGCACAGAATTGTGGACTTGATTCCACACCTCATTACTGAAAAAAAATGGGCAGCCGACTTACCAGTTGCAATTGTAGAAAGGGCATCTTGTCCTGACCAAAGAATTATACGCACAACTTTAGCCAAAGCACCGGCTGCTGTTGAAGCGCTTGGGTCCAGACCACCTGGGCTTTTTGTTGCAGGTTATGCTTGTGGTGTATTGTCCCCATTGCTGAGCGAAGACTGGGTGGTGGAAGAAGGCCACTCTAATACGGAAATCAGTGGTGTTTTAGAGAAGCTTGCTTTGTCTTCGTAGATGAGAAAATTGATTTATGTGTAAATATTTAGGTACGGGTAAAAATTTAAATACAGCTTACGACACTCAACTTCTTTCTGAACTTTTTTTTTCCCTTTTGGTTTCAATGGCAAGCATTGCTTATTCGGATACTTTAGCGTGAGCTTAAATGTATATCAGACGTGAGCAAATAGCATTCTACTTGATTCGACCTGATTCACAGCAAGAAATACCGGATTTGTTAGATTTATTTTCGGACACATATTCAATGCAAAAGACACAAAGCTTTTTAATAAAAAAAAGTTAATCGCTTTCCACCCAATCTTTCTCGCACCAATCAAAATTACGGCCTGATAATGCGCGATAAGCGGTGAGGCTGAAACTTACATGTTTACTAATCTAGTCTTTCTAAACCACCAAAATGATGAGAATGTGCCCAAAAATTGGCACAGGATTACGGCTGCTCTCGTTCTCTATTAGAAATCTTTCCACTCAATCAACCAAAGCGTTTGTCTTCGACATTGATGGCGTGCTTCTCCGCGGAAACAAGCCGATTCCTCAGGCCCACCAAGCACTTTCTTTGTTGAACGAAGAAAAAGTACCATTTATCCTTCTCACAAATGGTGGAGGCGTTTCTGAGGAATCCCGTGTTCAGTTTCTTTCCGAAAAACTCGACATTGATATTTCTCCCTTGCAAATTGTTCAAAGCCACACGCCAATGAGAGCGTGGGCCCAAAACGGGCAATACAACCGCGTTTTGGTGGTGGGCGGATCCCAGGACAAAGCCCGCCAGGCCGCTCTTAACTATGGTTACAAAGACGTGGTGACTCCCATGGATATCGTGCGTCAGGATCCGTCAGTTGCTCCCCACCATCAATATACTGAGCGCGATTTAGCAATGTATGCTCAAGACGTGGATTTATCAAAGAAAATTGATGTTATTCTTGTGTTCAATGACCCAAGAGACATGGGTACAGATATTCAGATTGTTAGTGATCTACTTAATTCGAATGATGGGGTGGTGGGTACTTTGAGAGAACCTCCTAAAAGACTCAAAACTGAACCAGCAATCCCCATTGTTTTTAGTAACAATGATTATTTGTGGGCAAATGATTACAGCTTGCCCCGTTTCGGACAAGGTGCGTTCCGTATGATGGTCGAACGTTTATACGCTGAAACGAATGAACTCGCATACCCAGAAACACTCCAGCTGACGATCTTGGGAAAGCCATTCAAAATCCAATATGACTACGCCCACTGGGTCTTGATCGAATGGAACAAAATTCTTCATGGGCACAAGGCGCATGGATTCATGCCACAACTACACAAGGAGCCTGAGGGGCTGCCTTTTTCCAAAATTTACATGGTAGGTGATAATCCTGAATCGGATATACATGGCGCTAATGCGAATGGCTGGGAGTCAATTTTGTTGCGCACTGGCGTCTACAAAGACTCTGATTGGGAGCGTACCAAACATCGTCCAAGCGTGGGGGTCTTTGACAACGTACTCGACTCAATCATCAAAGTGTTGGAGAAATAAATAGCCCCATTGGAAATTGCCCAATTTATTTGAATGAGGGATTTAGACTACTTCTCGAATCTTATACAGACTTTATAACACACTAAAAATTCAATACACCACGGAAACCTCATAGTAGTCAAAAATGTTTTATAGTAGTTCGCACTCAAGCGATATGCGTAATCGCTCCTGCAACTCTTCGAAACATTAAAGCCCAAAAGTATGAAAAGCGAAGGAGATCGGGAGGGATCTCTCTTTGTGTCTTTCAGCGTGGAACAAAAGAATTTTAAGAATTCCCACTCACTACAAATTCAAGAAATTTAACGTAATTATTTATATTATTAATGCAAGAGACAAATGAAATCCCCGAAAAGAAGGGGTCTATGAAGAAAAGAAAAGGTTTAGTGCTTCAACTCGGAGTCAGAAGAGTCGGCCTGTTGGGTGACGTATCTGTCTGCACCAAGTCTGGTGGTGTCAACCTCACCGTGGTACTTCTCACAGATGGCCTCCAAGGTCATTCTCTTGGTCTCAGGGATCAACAAGGTGGAGAAAACACCGAGCAACATGAAAAGGGCGAAGATCTCCATGACGTGTGGCAAGAAACAAGAGTTCTTGGCACCACAGCCGTGGTTAATCAAAGTACCAATACAGGTCTGGGCAACAATGGCACCGACCTTACCAGAGGCGGCAGACATACCGTGAGCAGTGGATCTGTATCTGGTTGGGAAAATTTCACCTGGAATGATAAAGGTTGTGGTGTTAGGTCCAAAGTTCTGGAAGAATTGAGCGAGAACATAGAGAGCTAACTTGGCGTGGTCGGAGATCTTGTGGTAAGCGAAACCAAGGATACAGAACAAGATGGTAAGAATGACGAAACCGAAAAGCTGAACTGGCTTTCTACCAATAGTGTCAATGGTGGCAGCAGAGACCCAGTAACCAGGCAAGGAACCGGCACAAATCAAGATCAAGTTACCAACGGCAGTGTTGTGCAAGGACTTGTAGACGTTCTTGGAAGAAGCGTAACCAATAGTCTTCAAGATGACGGCAGTGTTCAAACCCAAACCGTAGTAGGCAACATCCAAGGTGAACCAAGAGAAAGCAGTTCCAAACAAAATCTTACCATATTTCCATTGACCAAAGTGACGAACAAAGTCCTTGAAGGAAGCTTTTGGTGGAGCAATCTCGACAGCAGCAGCATCCAAAGCAGCCTCGGCGTCAGCAACCTTATCCAAACCCTCGTGGTTCTCAACATCCAAAGAGTAACGAGGAGACTCAGCAATGGTCAATCTGTAGTACAAAGCGATACATCCAGGAACACAACCCATTCCGACCAAAATTCTCCACATCTGGTCACAAGCCTTGATACAACGACCGACACACTGAGCACTGTTGTTAGCGAATTCCAAGTCTGACTTGTAAGCAGAAACAACAATAAGAGCAACGATACCGGCAAACAATTGACCCAAACCTTGGTTGGAGAACACAGCGGCCATGATAGCACCTCTCCACTTGGTGGTGGAGAATTCGGAAGAAATAATCGAAGACAATGGGTAGTCACCACCAATACCAATACCCATAATAACTCTGAGAGTGGCGAAGATAGCAACGAAGTTAATAGCTGGGGAGTTTCCGATGACACACTGAAGAATAGTAGCAGCAATCATGACAATCAATTCCAAACCATAAATCTTCTTACGACCAACAACATCAGCCATGAAACCGAAACCAAGCTGACCAATGACAGTACCAACAGAGGTGGACACCTTCATCAAAGTGTTGGTAGAGTCTGGAATAGTTCCCTTCCAGTAAACGTGAGCCAACATCGAGGTACCCAAGTTGATGGCGAAAATATCGTAAGAGTCAGTCATGAAACCAACACCAGCAATCATAATCATCTTGGCTTGAGTCCATCCGAAACCAGCATTATCGATTTCCTCCAAAGCCAATCTTCTTCTCTCCAAAGGATCCTCAATGTGAGCAAACTTTCCGATATAATCCTTGAAGGCAGTCTTACCACCGGATTGGTTCACTTCCTTAGCATGCTGAATTTCAGACATTTTATATTGATGTATTGAGAATGAATAAAAAAATTTCTGGGGAATTATTCGGTCTGGGGAGGGAATGATCGTCTATTTTATACTGTCCTATCCGTTTAATTAATTAATGGTGAAATTAGCCTGTATACCAGCCTCATTGCATGGATACGATGAGCGCCGCAGAAAAAAGAAACAAAATCGGGAAATCGCAGTATTAACGAGCCAGTCGCCCACTGCCACACGCGGAAAAAGAAACATCGAGCGCCCACGGGTGCCGCATCCCACAGGGCTCCAATTGTATTAGTTCCCAATAATTACCACGAGCCCATGTGTTCAATTAAACTACCCTACAAGCTCAGACAAAAATCATAGACTCCGCTTTTTCCGGAAGGACCCTTTAGACCTGTCAATTTGATCTTACGCTTGGCATTAGCTGCAAAAAGCTTCGGTTACAAAAGTCAAGTCGTTTTCTCGGCTACCCAAAAATTCTTGGTGTTTTTTAATTTTTGACGGGGGAATTGTAATGGTAGTGTGACCACTTGCCAAATATTAAAATTAAATGCGCGTGCCACGTGGGTGCAAAATCTTCGGGTGCGTGTTGCATGCAAGCCCTTCCTCTATTAACCAGAAAAGGCCACCCCACGTGTCCATTGCCGCACGCTGAGTGAGATTACACGTGCGTCAGGAAATGCCAAGACAAAAGAAACAATAAAAATCTCTGCCAAATCAACAACAGGGAGTTATAAAAATTTGGTGCAAAATCAGAGTCATCTCAAAACGCCAGTTTCAGCTTTCAGCATGGATACTACAGTCTATCTGAAGGCCATATAATTTTAGGTTAAATTTTACTATTAATTCATATATGTGTGCTCGCAAGTCCCTTTCACGCACACGCCACGACGCAAATTACCTATTTTACACTGAGCCTGTCCTTTTCAAAGATGAGAAACTTTTCTCGGAGCAGCGCAAGTTCTCTCTCTTGTGCTTTAATTTTCAAATCTTTCTCGCTGTTTTCTTGGAAAAGGTATTCCATCTTGCTCTTGTACTGCCCAATCATATTTTGGTAATTAAAATTCTCATCATTGTATCTCTTGAGCTGCGAATTTTTATTCGCTTGATCGTACTCAAGTGTGGAGATTTGTTTGTGAAGATCCTTCTCTCTCAGCGCTCCCTCTGAAAGTTGACTTTTCAATTCGTCGACTTCGTCGTTGAGTCTGCCCAAATTACTCTCCAAGTAACGAAGTTGTTCATTCGAATAGAGTTTTGTTTCCAAGTCTCCGATTTTGTTCTTCAACTCTAAATTAACTGTCTTCAAGCTTTCGTTTTCTTGCACAATAACGAGGTTTTCGGTGCGGGCTTCCTTGTACCTCCCATCACTGTTATCCCACCTGCCCCGAAGATCTTCTAATTCCAGCTTGTTTTGCTTTTTTTCGGCCTCCAAGTTCTCAGCATGATTTTGAAGTAGTTCAAGGTTCTGATTGGTAGTTTTGAGCAGATCCGTGAGACTTGAAACCTTTGTCTCAAGATTTGCTTTCTCATGCTCTAATATTTCATTCGACTGTGTAAGCTTCTCTAACTGGCGGCCATTCTCTTCCACAATACTTCTGAGTGACTCAATCTGCTTGCTGCTCTGATTGATTTTCCGCTCATGGACCTGTCTCTCATTTTCAAGCTGTGCCAATTTTTTTTGAAGTGCATCAGTCAGTTGAACCAATACCTCGTTTTCCTCTGCGATCTCTTTGTTTTCAACAAGAACCTCCTCTTTGATTCTTACGAGTTCCTCATTATCAATCTTGAGCCGCTTATTCTCTTTGATGATTTCGGTCTCCTTCTCTAATTTGAACTTGATATCATCTCGCAAAGACTTGATTTCCTCCTTATGTTGCTCGATGGTATTTTTTCGATCGCCATACATATCGCCCAAGTAGTCAACTTTCTCTTGCAATGCTTTGAGTTGCCCCTTCAACCTCTCTCCAGCGCTCAAAGAATCTGATAATCTTCGTTCCACTCCATGATTATCCTGTCTCAACTGCTTAATGATCTTTTCGCTGGCTCTCACTTCCTCCTTGATAAGCTTCAATTCAGTGCTTTTCTCCTCGAGCTCTTTGCGCGCCAGATTCTCGTGCCTCTTGCTGATTGTAACAGCAGACTCAGCGAGTTCAAGCTTTTCGTAGTATTCCTCGCTTCTAGCTTTATATTTTTCAAGCAACTGTTGGACCTCATTGTGTTTCTGGTTGACGGAATGATTCGCGTTCTGCAACTTCGCCAACTGCTCTTCGTAGTCTCGGACGGAAGTCTTCATATTACTTCGCTTTATTTCATAAAGTTCATCCTCGCTGTCCCGTAACAAAGACTTCAAGCGTAAAATTTCGCTCTTGGACTTGCTAAGTTCATCTCTCGTTGATTTCAAGGTAGTGTTAATATCATTGTAGATTTTAGCAAAATCCATGGAATTCACGGGGTTGATAGATCCCAAGCTATTGCTACGCGATAATGCTTGTCTAACGACATCAGGTGAACAATCCAGAGACTCGCTTATAATCGACACAATTTTCCTTTCAAGTTCCTCGACTCGGCTCTGGGATTCCTTGAACTTATATTCATAGTCAGTGAATGTGTTGAGGCCTCTCGTGGCTTGGAATTTATTGAGTTTTTTCTGAAGCTCTATCGCGTAGTTCTCAGCGCGAACTGCGTTAGATTCCTCCTGTTTCAACCGGATTTTCAAGTCTTTTATCTCCTCAATAAATCTTGAGTCACTCATTTGACTTAATCGCATGTCATCTCCAATAGCAAGAGATCTGCGAGCCTCACTTCTCTTCAGTGGACTTTCAAAGCTATCATTGACCTTCTGTCTGAGCATGCGAACCTCCTCTGAAAGCTTTTGATTTTCAAATCTTTCATTGCGAATGATGGCACTTTGTTCGTTGAGTTTGGCTTTAATGTTGACATATTCAGCCTGAACATTCGGATCTATCTTCGGAGTCTTGGAGGAAAGATTTTCCCTCTCTTGAAGCTCACGCTCCAAGCTCTCAACCTTTTCGCGAAGTGAATCAATTTGATCAGAGTAGTCGGAATTTGTTCTAGTGAGATATTCCATCCCGTTCTTCATTTTATTGTATTCCGCGACTGACTCTTTGTGACTTTCAAGGTGTCGAGAAAGGGTTTCCTTGGAAGACTTTAATTCTGAGAGAATCTGGTTATTTTTTTGCTCTTCGCTTGTCAATTTTCCTTTCAAGTCCTCAAGAGTTTCTAATTCTTGTGTGAGTGTGGTAAGTTTCTGTTCCAAGTTTCTTCTGGTTTCGATCCCGGAATTCAAATCCTTGCGTTTGCTCGCAATCTCCGACTCCATAGTGGTGACTTTTTCAAGAGCATTTGTCAACTTCTCGCTGAGAGATGAAATTTCTGTGTTTTTCTGATCCAAAAGTTTCTTGCTAGCCTCATTAAGCTGTCCTTCTCGGCTAGCAATAGACGTTTCGAGCATTTCTTTCTCACTTAAAATTCTTTTAAGCTCGGCCTGAAGGTGCAGCTTTTCGTTCTCCAAGGCTTTGACTTTAGTTGCATACTCAGACTTTAACTCCAGCATGCTTTTGGCAATTTTCTCCTTCTCGGTTGACGAATTTTGAATGCTCGCTTTGAGTTCAGCTATTTCAGATTGATTTGCGTCGATAAGAGACTGTGTATTTCTAATCTCTTCTTCTTTTCCCTCAAGCTCTTTTTTGGTGTTATCAAAACTTTTTGCAAGATCGCTGTGACTTCTGCACTTTTGCTCAAGAGTCTTGATAACTGACATTGCCTTTTGGTGTTCAGATTTAACAGAAGCATATTCGCTGGCCTTGGATTCGAGATTTTTTATAGCCTCCATATGCAGAGTTCTCTCTCCCTCAAGCCTTTCAACCTCCTTTTCTAAATGACTGATCAACTTCTGAGACTCGTCGACTTTTCCAGAAAGCTCAACTTTATCTTTAGCCAAGGTAGCACTGACTGATTGAACATCAGACAACTGTCTCACGGTGTCCTTCAACTTTAAACTTCTTGATTCTTCTTCTCGTTCAAGAGCTTTAAGTCTCTCTAACTTTTCGCCTGCTGCTTTGGTTGCCTTGATAATGTCGTTTTCCAAAGCAGTGAGCCGATCCTTGAGAGAATTATTCTCAACTTCCAAAACATTTTTTGCAGTCTCAGTCTCCTTAAGCTTGCCGTTGATCTTCTTCAAACTTTCGTTCATCTCTCTGCTATCCAAGACCTTGACGGAATCCTCCAATAATGGTTTCAATCTGGTAAAGAGCTTGAGCCATGGACTTTCATTTCGATTAACAAGTCCATCAATTTTCTGGAAGTTTCTAGCCACGACTTGGGATGCTTGGATAATGGCAATCTGTTTCTTAATTTTAGTCCTAGCGAGCTGGCCACGTGTGACACTTTGAAATTGAGTAAGAAGAACTTTAATTCCATTATCACGAAGTTCCTCGAGCTGACCCAAGATTCCGTTCTTAAAAAATAGCTTTGTTATACCAATTTTGAATGAGTCAGGATTAAGAGCAGCATGCTTGAGTATGAGTTCGCAGTTCGATTTCAAATTCTTGGTGAAAACATCGTCTATACTGAGTATGGCATATCTCTCAAAAAACTCTTCAAATGACATTTTGTTCGGGTAGCCAGCTCTAGCTATTCTGATTCCTTCTAAAACACCATTGCATCTAAGTTGATGAAGAACCAACTCCTTATCAAATCTGTTGGCTCTTTTGTTTGAATTAGGTAAAATACATCTCACAAAGTGGGGTTGGGTGCTTCCAAGCTGCTGCATGAGAGTGGAGAGTTGTTCCTTGTGCTTTTGAGTCACTGTCTTGAATTTTGAAGATTTACCCTTCCCCTTAACTTGGCTTTCTTCTGCCCTTGGAAGCGGTGCAAATAAGTCTCTAATAAATGCATTAGTGGATCCGGGCATAAGACCTAAAACGTTTTCACTCACTGGATCTTTATTCTTCTGAAGCCAGTCTTCGATGTTGTACTCAACCAAGCCAGCATAATGGTCGATAATGAAGCCTGACCTTACTTTGTTTGGCTTGAACTTTTTGGTCTCACCATTCCCCCAGGTCTCAAGCAACTTATCCATAAAAGTTTCCTCTGAAGCCTTTGGTAAAATACACTGCTCATTGAGAATTTCGAGGACTCCCATAGGATGTTTTGTCTCGATCAAATCTATCGTCGGTTGAAGATCCAAGCCAAAATCAATATATTCCCATTGAATATCTTCTCGGAGATATTCACTTTGTTCAAGAATAAATGAGTGGTGGTTGAAAAATTGTTGTAATTTCTCATTAGTGTAATTGATGCAGAGTTGTTCAAAAGAATTGACCTCAAATATCTCAAAGCCTGCGATATCCAAAACACCAATAAAATGATCTGCTGAAACATCCTCGGTCATTAGAGAAGAGTCAATACGACTGATGATGAACTGAAATAATTTCTCATACAAATGCTTCGCAAACGCATCAATGGAACTCTTTACTTCAGATGCTTTTTGCAGTTTGTGCACGAACTCTCTTCCAGCCTTTACCTTCGGTTTCAAAAGGTTTCTCGATAAATCATCTTCCTTAATTCCTAACAATTGGGCGATCACAGATATGTTTGAACCACCAGCAAAACTGGCTTGTTCAGATTTCCACGAACTGAAGTCCACATTACCCAAGTGCAAGATAGCAGCTAAACCAGCAAAAATATTTTCAATCTCGGCGGTCGAGAATCCCATGACTCTAAAGGACTCATTCAAATGGCGAAATTCTTTCGCGTCATCAACTTGTGGAATCGAACCAGCAGATGCGCTCAAATACTTATACTTTGAATAATCATTAATAAGCGAATATTTCGATTTAAGGACTTCCGCAGTTTCTCCTTGAAGCATTTGATAGAAGACATGGTAGTTTCTCTCCGACTTCAGTTGATGAGAGACTCGAGACTTTTCAAGTAAATAGTAGTCAATTGTGGCTCCGCTGATAAGACCCTTAGAATCGAAGTATATTTTTATGAACTTTCCAAACCGCGAGGAATTGTTATTCTTGATTGTTTTAGCGTTTCCAAAACTCTCCAAAATAGGATTGGCTCGTAAGATCTTCTCATGTATATCATCCTCTTCTTCGTTTGAGGACGCCAGGCTTTCTGGTGCATTGGAAATCAGCGAGAGATATTGAATGATTTTTTTGGTATTTTCGGTCTTTCCTGCACCACTCTCTCCTGTTACTAAGATGGACTGGTTCTTGCCATTTGCAATAAGATTTCTATGTGAGTTTTCTGCAATGGCAAAGATATGTGGGGGCAACCTCTCGTCTGAATTGAACAGCCCATGAAAGTTCCTAAGAACCTGGTTTTCGTAAATTGGGAGCTTTTTGTACGGATTGATCGCCACCAAAAATAAACCCAGGTATGTGTAGATCAAGTCATCATTGTAACGGAGAAACAAGTTGTATATTACCGAAGGCTCGTTTAGGTGGGTGAGCTCAGCCATATCCTCGCATTTATTAAATTTTGATGGGTTACAATTCTCCACTAGTTTCTGTTCTATCTCTCTCACCTCCTCTTGTACGCCATTTTTGATGTTGATGCGGACAATACCATTTGGTAAGTAGTCGGTGATTGAGGCTCGGACAAAGAGCTCATCTTGGTCAGGCACCCAGACGAAGTTTTTGGAAGTTAAATCGTCGTCTGCCATTTTGGTTACGCTAGGAAGGAAAGACAAGCTAAACGAATGTGTATTAATTGCAAACGACGAATATGGTGGTGTGGAATTTTTTTTTTTTGTCTCGTACGGAACCTCTCGTTTTTGTTTTCTCAAACACCAATATTGTATGCTGTTTTGTCACGTGAGCGTGTCGTTTGAGATCAGTGTTATGTTGTGTTGTTTCTTTTTTGTCTGGTATGTTTTGGTTTCGCGGTTTATGTATGCAGGTGCGGTTGATGTGGCGAAGACATGGATTACAGGCTTAGGTTGGCTAGTTTCTATAGGTCGCCAAATTCAAGTCATTTGCTTAATATGATGTGTAGTTATTTGAATTACGAAATTTGCAACAAAAAACTCATGAGCCGTGTAAAGTTTTGCTTTGCGGATACTATATATTAGTGAGCCTCTCTTGACCTTCCATCATGCTCATTGATCGACCTGTAAATGCATTGAAAGCGCTTCAATCGACTTTTCAAACTCTCAATTTTGCGGCAATTGGCAGATTCCAACTAGTTTCGTTATCCGGAATGGGCGAGTACCCAGCAAACGTGGTTGAACTGCTTTGAGCAATGGGTGTGGGGTATGCAGAGGAGTCATGATGCGAGAATATCAGTGACTGGGTAGCCAGGGGAGGGGTTAATGGCAAAATGTCTGGTCTCGAAGCAGGGACCCTCATTCTTTTCCCTTCTGACACACTGAGTTGCAATAATATGTCAGCTGCTCGGCTCAACTCGGGTGAAAGAGAATCTAATGTATTTTCGGACATCACCGATTTCCCATGTTCATGAATAGTACGCATTATTGTCGCATTTCTATTGGAGAAGTTATGCATAACAGGTATCACCCCAAGATCTTCGAATTTTCGTTGTATGACCTCAGATAGTTCGGATGTGTGCATAAGCATTACAACTGCAATTCTTCTGATCATATTCATTGCATGTGAGTCAAACCCCAGTAGAAAAGGACCATGAACAATCGGAATCTCGTTTTCATCATCGGAGCCCGCCAGCAGGTGATCCGGAATGTTGGATTCTTTGTTTTTGTCGCTGATTAGATCACTTAAGTGCGATGCGGCGGTTGATATTCCCAACATTGAGCAGGCTAATAGGTTAGCGGTGACTGCAACTAACGATGCGGGCATGGTCAAGAAAAACCGATCGTACAAAGAAATCTCACAGAAAAATCTCCCGACGGCTGTAACAGCGGAAACTTTCAGTGCCATGGAGTCAATTTGACTATTATTTGCGCGATTGTATTTGCAGGGAGTTACATTCGAAGAAACGCCTGCCTCAGATATTGCTAATTGGAGACATTCCTCAAGCAGCGGGTGACTCAACAGCCATTCAAGAGTTGAAAGTATGTGCATTTCCATTTGAACAAACATCTCCTCGTCGTAGGCCTGGCGGCACATAATGGCCAACTCCCTCAAAGTAGGGACCCTCAGTTTCTTATCCTCGTATTTACCGGCAATCCAAAGCGCGGTGCATCCAACAAGCTGATAGTGGCGCTTGAAAACAATTCTTTTGGCGCAGTAACGGTCAATTATATTCACACAAAGAAACAACGTCGAGGGCTGTAAACGGAACAGGGAGTGAAGCTCAATCAAGAAGTCCAAAAGATAAGGGCGCATATACCATTGGACCTCGGGCTGTATATCAATCATTTGAGGATTAACACTCAGTTGCGACTCTAGCACGGACAACCATTGCTTAATATCTTTGGAATATTCAGACGTGAGCTTTTTGTTTGCCTGGGACTCAAGCACCTCGAGAAGATAGGGATAATTTTTTGGTTTTGGATGTGGGGGGCCAAAAAGTCTAGACGACATAATTATGTAGTGATCTTCTTGCTGTTATTCTTTGTGAGCAGTGAGTTGTGAAACGATTATGGTCAGTAAATTATGACCCAAATTCCCTCTAGATAAAAGATAGTATGGCGGATTTAGGGGTCAGGCAACTTTTTGTTGGCTTGCGCAGAGACTCTTCGGATTTGCAGCCACGCTAAAAAAGAAATTCAGTACTGCTGAAGAAAAAAAAAAAAATCGAGAAAGAATTTAAACTGGCAATGTATTTCCCAGTGTACCCTTTCTTTAACTGTGTCACCAACAGCAGAAATTAAAAGCAGAAATCAAGTGATATAGCTGTATGAATTATAGAAGTTTCCAAGTTAGCTGGATCTTCGAAAACAAGTTGAGGCAAAAGAATGAAACACAAGGCGCTATGTGGGTATGTTGAAGTATGTAATGAATGTTTTTGCTGCAAGTCTAATGAATGAGAGACCAAATGAAGCAGGTGGCGAAAGTATGCCCGGTAGGTAAAATAATATTATCAAACTGGGTAGAATGGAAATGGAAAAGAACCAGTGAAAAGTTAAAAATAAAAAATCCAATTGAGGGTTGAAGACTCAAAGCGCTGGGTGCTCAAGGCTTATAAAGGAAATTCATCCGAGCAGCTGCCGCGTCGCGAAAACAAGATTTGGTCGCTTCTTCAGGAGCACAGGAGGGCCTGTCCTGCACCAAGACGCGTACCTCACCTTACGAGACGTGAAATATACGCGAAAACTTGAATTCTGGCTGGATCCCTCTCTATCCGAGGCACGGCGAATACGCAGAAGCGCGACGGTCTTTGCTTTATTCTGTCTGAAGAAGGCATACTCCCAACTAGAGTTTTCCTACTTTCTTTCACCGAGTATACATCACTCTAATCATACTGTTTTAGCCACTGCTCATTATTATCAAAATTCATAATAAAAAAAGTTTCTTCGAATGATTGTTCTTCATGGAAGAAGATTTTCAGAGAAACCTACCTGCGACTCTGGGGAATGTCCAAAATGTCTTGTACATAAGATTATTCACGTCGTGCTGCCTGCCTAATCTGGATGAGTACCGCAGCGTGTCTTAGATTTCGAGAACGGATTAGGCGCGCTTCTCCTCGGCGGGCCGCAAGAAGAGCCTTGCGCAAAAGCGCGTCGCCGTGAATGTCCGTGAATATCAATTCGAAGGCTGAGAGTAATCAGCACTAGTTGCTTTTATTTTCAATTTCTTTTGAACTTTCATACTCGTATAATCTCATATCACTGGCCTGTTTTATTTTTCTGTCGGAGAAAAAGGAACATTTTTGATTTTGTTTGTAAACATTCTTAGGCATTTTTCAAGGTTTATTTCATTAACCTCTTCTCAGTCTATTTGATCAATTACTCTGAAGACTTACATCTATTTTTTGCGACCATATAATATATTATTAGCCCACAATACAAAACTGTGCGAATCAAAGAAGTTTCTTATTCTTTTCATATCCTCTTTGTTTATACGGAGGTAACGAGATCCGTTGGAATTCCGTAGGCGTATTTACTATAAGGTGACGGACTCGTCACATCTATCCTTATCTTTTTATAGAGCATTTTGCATAAAACTATGTTACATTCGCCAAAAATATATTAGAAAGCACCTTGTCCGCGCCCTCCATTGGCCTGATCATCTTGATTCTTGATGGTTTCGTCAACAGAAAGTAATAATGTAGCAGCCTCGGTGGCAGACTGAAGAGCATTAATCTTGACAAGAGAAGGCTCCCAAATGAAGCTCTCCATGTTGTTACCCACAGATTCTTTCTGGAAGTCCACACCATACCAGGTCTCTCCCTTTGCATGCGAACTGCGCAAAACATTCAAAAGCTCAATTCCATCCAATCCAGCATTCTCACACAATTGACGAGGAATCACCTCCAAAGCTCTTGCATATGCTCCAATAATCAATTGTTGTTTTCCTGGAACGGTCTTCGAAAACTCTCTCAAATACTTAGACACTTCCATCTCAATTGCACCTCCACCCGCAACAACAGAATTGTGTTTCACGGCTCTCTTGACAATCATGATAGCATCGTGCAAAGATCTCTCCACCTCGGCAATGACTTGCTCTGCACCTCCGCGCAAAACTAAAGTGCATGTCTTGGCCTCGGAACAACCACGGAATAAATTGTAACGTTCTCCACCAATCTGAACCTCTTCAAACTCCTTACAAGTACCCAAATTATCCTCTTCAATTTTGGTCACGGTTGATTGAACAGATCCACCCACAGCCTTGATTACACGGTCCATGTCCTCAGTGGCAACTCTGCCAGCGCAAAAGATGTTTCTGTCAGCAAAGTATTGTGTCGCCAAATCTCCAATAGGCAACTTCGAAAGAACAATATCAGCCCCTGCCTTACTAATAGCATCCAATTTATTGAAAATAATTTTCCACTCAGCATCAACAATGTCCTGATAGTCCTTCACTTGCTCCACACGGACTTCGGCATTATCTTTTTCGGCCTTGAGCTCCAATTCCACATTCAAACACAAGATTTTAGGGTTGGTGAATTGTTTTGGTTGCTGCTCGAAACCAGCATAACTGAATGTTTTCTTGAACGCGACACCATCGACAAACAAGGAGTCCTCCATGGCACCACCAGGGACCTTTTTAATACCAATCATGGACTCGTCCAAACCATCATCCAACGACATAACCGCATCCACGACCATTTTCGTGAAAAACTTGGAGTTTCTACTGATCAACTTAGAAGACATAGCGGTAGTGGCGCATCTCTCCAAAAGATCTCTGAAATCGGTGGCGTTATTTCTCTCAATCTCAACCTGAATCTCCTTGATTTTTGACACCGCCAAATCACATGCTCTACGCAAACCCTTGATGATTAAGTGGGGCGAAATTCCATCCTCGATGAAAGATTTACTTTCTTTTAGGAATTCGCCAGCCAAAATCGTGACAGAAGTCGTACCATCACCAACCTCGGCATCTTGAGAGCGAGAGATATCCACTAACATTTTGGCTGCCGGGTGAACAATGTCTAAAAGCTTCAAAATCGTTGCACCATCATTGGAAATGGTTGTTCTGCCATTTGAGGATTTGATCAAAATGTCCGATCCAAATGGCCCCAAAGTGGGCTTGAGGGTTTCTTGGATTGCAAGACACGCGTTGATGTTATTAAGAATTTGACCCTTTCCCTGAGAAGCGTCTGTGCCTTCTTTCAAGACCACTATAGTGGGTGTTTGATTACCAAATGACATTATTGTAGCTTTCTTTTCAAGGTCTTTGGTGTGGAAACTCACTTGATCTCTCAACAAGAAAAAAACTGAGTGTTGGAAGTGCGCGAATCAAGTTTTCACTGACGGTTGTCTAGTAATCCACACGGTATGTATTTGACATAGACAAGATAAGGTTGTAGAATTTTTAATATAAATTGACACGTTGCCGAGTTTAATTCTACACCCCTTAATTAATCTTATATTTCTAAAATGTATGAAGTGTCAACTATCTGATTATAATCTCGACTCTTCGCTGGAGTAGTATTGCACCAGTGCGCATCCGAGACGAGAAAAAAGATCTAGAAAATCTTCACCACCTTCTACGCTAATCACACAATCTATCGCACAACACAAGATGCTTAGCAGCAAGAAGGCCATGGTTAGCAGTTGCAACCAGATACAGTTTCTGAGAAACGTCTCGAGAAAGGTTGCTATGGTCAACGATGTCCATCTCTCTAACAGAAGAGTCATGAAAAAGATCAAGATGGGTGCTGCCAGACCCCCAATTTTCTACCAATTTGACACTCTCGTTGAGTTCAGTGACGGGTCTGTAATCAAGAGAAGATCACAAGCCCCGAAAGATGAAATTCGTCTCATCAGTGACCAGAAAAATAATGCGTTGTGGAATCCTAATCGCTCAGACTTATCCAGTGGTGACCTTAGCGCGACGGGTAGAGTTGGACTGTTCATGAAGAAGTTTGCACAATTCCAAGAGGAGCCCACGGAAGATAAGGAGCAGCAAAACGATAGCTTGGTTGAACTTTTAGGTCATAATGTCACCGAGGTTCAAAAGGGTGGTAAATTGAAAGACAAGAAGAGAAGCAAAAAGTAAACAGCATGTCTGGCGTGCACTTGTAAATACTAGATAGATTCCTCGAAATAGAAGGCGGTTCTATGTTCGAAATTTATTAAATCCGTAAAATTCATAATATGTATATCTAAGTTTATTTTGTTTCTAATGTATCATGTTGGATAACATTTCGCTATCAGTGTGTAATTACTGTGAACTGCCTAAATAGTGTTCTTCAATGTCGGTTACCAATATTCCATTCATCTGCAACTCGGAGACACACCACGCAATGAGCGTCCTGTCCTTCTCTTTTTGAGCTTTTCTGAGTATTATTTCAAGACACTGTAATCTGTTGCCATTGTCAACCAAGAGAAATTTTCCGAATTCTGATGGTACGTCATATGACAGAAAGTTCACGGCTTCGTTTTCAGCTTTGTTAATACTGTAGGTTAAGTTCAGAAAAAGCTTTCTGGTGGAACGATTGTTGATATGAGTAGAGAAATATTTGAAGACCGCGATAGTAAAAAGTCGATACACGCTTTTATCGTTTGTTTTCTTGTAAAGATCCCGCACTAGCTTTTCCATGAATAAATTTTTGAATTTGTTGTAACTTTCATGATCACCACTATCCACCTTTGGTGTCTCTGTAAGCTTAGGGTGTCTCAACAAATATTCCATTACTTTAATCGATCCCTTATGAGAAACACGAAAGTCATTAACAAGACACATCTCAACACATTTTCTGATTTGGCCCTTGCCGAGAAGTTTGTTAATGATGACAAGGAAGTCCTCAGAATTAAGTCCGTTCTTCGTTTTCAATATGACTTGTAGAATCTTTTCTGATGCTTCCTCTCGGTCTTGAGAAATAAACGAGGAAAATAACAGGGAAAGCGTATTTCTTTTTAAAGGAGGCTTCAAGCTTTTTGTCACATGCTCAAAGTACAGACGATACTTCTCACGCTGGCCAAAATAATTCAAACCAAAGTCAACAAAGTTGGCATCACTGTAAAGTGATTTTGGAAAATGGTTCAACAAAAGATCCTCTACAACCTTTTCGTCGGGAGTTTTTTCAAGAAGGGATTGAAACAACAAAGTATTCTTCTCCGCGAATGTGGGGTCCGATTCCTTGTTCGTTTTCCACATAGCAGCCGCTCTATAATAGTTTCCATGTTCAAGATTAGCTCTAATCAACAACTTTCTAGTTTTGACTAGCAGCTCGGAGACCGATATGTTCTGCTCGTAATTCTTTTCGTATTTATCATGTAACAAATTTGCAAAATAAGGATTTGAGCTGGAAGCCATGTTTTGAGTAGCAGCAAGAAGGACTTTGGGAGAATAATCTCGCTCATATGTGCTCAAAAGCTTGAATATTGCGAAAGAATGATAATTGTGGAGCAAAGGATCATTAATACTCAATACAGAAATTAATCTCTCTAATGTTTCTGTTTTGATTTGGACTGATAGTTTGCTCATTTTCAATGCAAACAGAGCACCAACAAGCGGCTCTCCTGAGGTAATGGCAATTAGTATCAAGAGCTCGAGGCACTCAGAAGTTTTACCAAGTGGCTCTTGCTTGTCCCGCTTGTTAAGAGTGGCTGAATCTATCTCCATGATAAGAAGCCTTTCGTAGACGTTCAACAAGCCTGAACGTTCCATAATCTTAACTCCTGTCGAGAATTCCAGGTATTTTTTGTTTGCAATACACTTAAATAGCTGATTCAAGTATAATCCTCTCATGGATCGAGATTGGGTAAACCCGCGGCACAACTCCCGGGCTATATGAGCTTTTTGATGTAGTGAGGATCGTAGATCTTCAAAAATCCTCGTATTTCCTCGCGAGTAAAGTTGGTTTATTCTTGAGCTGGTTTTTTGAAACGAATTCTCCTCCTTGAGGATTTCGGAAACCTTCAATAGCCTCAGTCTGGTGGCTTGTTCAGATGCATCGTCGCGTTGCGTGTAGTCATTGGCTGACAAGTTGGATTTTCTGGAGGAGTAGCTTAACGAATATTTTGTTTTTGAGTAGAACTCAATTCTTTTACTGATAATACCCGGTGTTTGAGATTTTAGTCGTATCATGGCTGAAAAGTGTGAATATATTGTCTTCTCACTCAAGCCATGGTGCTCATCTATATAGCACCATTTTCTGCAGTCTCGGACCTCCATTAAAGTGGGAAGAAAATTTAAATGAAAATCGCCATGCCGACTTAATTTCAAATAACTACATAATATACAATAATAAAAGAATTGATGTACATTCTCATTATCAAGTGTTCTGAATTAAACCGGAAATGAAAAGCCACCCCGATGCTGTTGTTTTTTTTATGTCAGTTCTAAAGCCCCCATTTAATACCTGACCGCCGATCTCGCAGTTTCACATCACAGTACAGTCAATGAGACTCAAGCCATACATAACTTTCTCCACGTGCTTTTTGATTAGCGGCCAGTCCTGTCGTCTTTGTACAAATTCGTAGATTTCTTCCTGGCTAAAAATACCATTGAATTTGGACAAGTCACTCACGATCTGGCCGATTGCCTTCGCATCTTCTCCTCCTATAAGATATATAGTGCCAACTTTTTTGAGAGCCTGAAAAAGCGGGTAGACCATTTTTTTGTTACTTAGAATGTGGCGCAAAATAAAATCATAATAAAGATTCAAATCAAATATCAACACCACAGCTCCTTCCACCGAAATTGTACTTCTTTTCAACAGCTTAACTATCGCCTGAAAGAATCTCTCAGCAACCTCTTGGTGGAAGACCTCAATGATAGATTTATCAGCTGATCCCACAAGCAAGTCAATATTATCTTCCAAAATCAGTACCACTTTTTTTGCCGCAAGGGTTGGTCCATCTCTTGCTGTTCCTTTTGGTGGATTGTAATCGGCATCCTTTAAAGTGGAAAGATACACCGACTCAATTTCCTTGAATAAAACTTCTATTCCGATATTGAGTCCGTCTGCAACATACTTATCGACCATAGCTTCCAACTTCCTCTTTGATTGAAGTGATGGGTTGAGGATTGAGTTTTCATTCTTCACGATGTTTTTATGAATCATTTCTTCTTTGTAGAATATCTCCAACATCTGTACGATTAAATCAGCTGTGTGAATCAGCTCAAAAAATATCACCAATGGGCCAATAGCACTGCCATTTGCGGAGGAGTCGACAATGTTGATATCCTTTGGGTTGTAATCTTTAAGGTATTTAAGCGCCTTTTCAAATCCGATTTTCAAATGCTCAGAGCCCAAACATTCAAGCGCATCCATGAATTCATCTTGCATGGTTGCGTTAACCTCTAGAAGAACTGAGTTAATGGAAAATTCTTGAAACTGACAGAGTCTCTCCAAAGATTTTCTAGCGCTGTTCAAGATATCAAATGCTAGCTCCGGGCTAAAAGCTTTATTCAATGATTTGATATTCTCGGCCAAGATTTTTGCATCGGCTTGCCCCTTTGAATAGTTAAAATCACCCATACTTTCTTCGACGTGAGATGCATCTGCACTGCCATTGATTGTAAAAACCTTTTTGAAATTCGACAAGAAATCATTTTTAGACTGAACTCTCACGTGTTTCAAAATACTTTGAGTGGTTTCAGTTTCTCTATCCTCCCGGACTTTTTTCCATTGCTTGATACGGTCCGTACATAGTTCTTTGAATGCAAGCTTTTCTTCATTCAAATATTCTGAAACATATGACTCATATGATACATCAATCAATTGGCGAACAAGATTTTGGTAATTCTCTCCAACATTATCGCAGGCTTTGAGCTTTTGAATAAATGTATGTGAAAGTTGGGTGTACATCATAGGTATAACATCCAAATACACACCCTTCTCTTTGGCCGATGTAGTCAACATCAAGAGAACTTCTTGAAGCTGGTTGGTAATAATTTCCTCGCTTATTTTGTACATCATCGGCACAGATTGCGGGAATATGAGATCGATAATGCTAGCCAACTCATTGAAAACCGAAGCTAGCTCGTTAATGAACTCGTCAACCTGGGTAATATTGATGGTGATTGTCATTTTTTCGATGCCATCGTCATCTTTCTTGGTGTCGTTTTGCTCTTCAACAAGGTCATGAAAAAACTTTTGGACCGAAAAAACCTCAGGGTTCAAAAATTTGATTGTGTCGTTATCAAAACATGTCTTTTGAAGAAAAAAATCTATGAGAGTCTGATCATTTTTCAAATCAATCAAAATATGAACAAATTCCTTTGTTTTTTCATAGTCCTGAATATCGTAGTGAATTTCGAGCTCTCGAAGAAGAGCATTTTCGAAAATCTCCATGAGGTCCGTGATCTTTTGACGAACAAATATTCGTGACGTCTCATTCGAATCGATGCTATTAAACTTAAGCAAATTAGACAAAAGTTTGGCCTGGTCTTGCGGCATATGATAGTTTTTAAAGATCTTGAGCTGGTTATAGGCCACATTCAATTGTAAATCATTATAATAACTCTTGAGACAAGCTCTGACTTTAATCATTTGGAATCTGGCTAATTTAGGAACCTTATAAATATTGGATAGACAGTAAAGTGGATCCTTTAGCGACTCAAAGTCACAAGAGGAAACCCCGTCTTTGGGGACTTCCCTTGCGCCATCCCAAACTCCCATTTTTTGGAGTTTCTGCACCCACAATTCAGGGTCTCTTACTGCTTTGTATGCATTTTTTGATACAAGTGAGAACAGTAGAAGGTCTGGGATTTCCAAGTACCATGATATTGACCGCGCTACTGATAAAGGGATAACATTCTTATTGTAGACGTCAATGTCTGTGTTCCAAAGTACTTGAGCCATTATGAGTTGTGAGTATTTATGTTGTGGGCTGTTATGGCCAAACGTGCGAATTTTATCATGGCACGTCGAGATTAAGTGTAATGGCTGAAGCTAAAATGAGAAGCACATCATTGCATAAAAATTTAGTCCTTGCAAATTCTATTAAAGTCCGATTGAAAATTGTAAACGAAGAAGTACTGTCTTTTCTAAATTATCAGCCAAAGATAAGCCCTTTCTGGTTTATTCTAAAGTGAAAACCCATTGTCCCTAATTGACAATTAGGTTTGAATGGTATTATTAGATAGCTTCAAGACTTATTGAGTGAATACCTCTCATTAAATGAACGATTCTGCGTTAGTTAAACTACTTGTTGATGCATCGACGATGTTATTACAGTAATATGAATGTTTTAAGTGATTTTCAGAAGTGTTGATCCTCGAGCGATCCAGCATTAACGCGTCAGTAATTATGGGTTAGGAATAAACCCAAGAAGACTTCTGTGGAGTCCTTGAAAAAGTCTCGTCCGATCCTTCCAATGTTCTCAAATTATGATGTCAGAAGAACTTCATAATCTGAGCTACACTTTTTTCAAACATCTTGACATTAAGGCGTAATCGCACTTCGCGGCGCTTTAGTTGATCGGCCGAAAGTCTGATTTGTAAAGACTGTCTCACCCACACCATACCCTTTTAACTCTAGAATTTCCATGAACTCAACTTTTTGATTCACGTAATGATAAAACGAATACATGGTTATACGCCATTATTTATCTCATTGTGGTACCCTGTTCTACCGAAACAGCGCTCGAATATTACCAGCATACATGCAGCCTCATCGAGTAAATACCCGAAACAATCACGACAACCACGATCCAAGTTCGCTTCTTCTGGTTCTTCAAAATTACGTGAAGAAGATTTTAGAGAAAACGGAGCATTTAACTATTCAAAGTTGCGTCAAGTCAACTCTCTGGTCTCGCATAGTCGGCTAAGAAAAAAGAGGCAAGCCTTCCTCGAAGGCCCTTGCATAAACTTACGTCCATACATGTTCAATTCCAACAAAGCATTCACAAACAACTTCACATCGAAAAACGTTCGGTATTTTTCGCACTCAAAGTCAAAATCAATTCCTTGTCATAATTCTGAGTCGAACCTGAATTTCGCAGGTATCTCAAGTCTTGTTTACCGCTTCTTTCAAAATGAATCAAAATTTATTTCCGAGTCTTTACGCATGGACGGAAATGCATCTCCAAAAGTAGTTGATTTATCAAGTTTGAGTGAACCAGTTCAAAATGAGCTACTGGCACAAATGGATGACTATAATCGTTTCGCCATTCTACTATCACATCACCCGTTGACGGTCCCTCACCAGATTCTTCTACAATTTTACTACTCCTTACCGAAAGTTCTATCCATGGACAGACAAGCCCTTTTGAAAGCTCTTGTTTTCCACAATGCCTGGGATGATTTTTGGGCTATTGTGCTTTCAGAAAATGCCACCCTTACTGACCTCGAAGAGATAGTCGAGCACGTTTGGATATGGCTTCATGCCAACAAGAATCTCCAGCTTGGTGTGTGGCTTTCGCTCAGTGCAGCCCATCATGAGGCTTCAAATAATAATATTTTTTCTTCCATTTGTGATATTTATGAGTATAGGTTTCGCATTCCGCCAGAAAAAATGGCATTATTCCATAGGATCATTGCAATCCCACATGATCAATTAAGCGATGCACTTTCGAAAGATGCATGGATTTCTGAAGAGGATATAGACCTCAAGGCATTAATGATAATCAGATATGCGCAAGGTTCATCTCATGAGAACTCCGATCTGGAATTCATTCTTCAAGAGTATGGAAGAGATTCTCGTTTGCATAAGATTCCGGGCTTAGACTCTATGGTAATTACAGAATTTCCTACTACACAAGTGATCGACATCTTGTCCGCCAGAAGAAAAACATTGCGCAATGAGCGAGATTTATTTTTTCTATTGAGGCTGGCTCGCCTGGAGAGGCACTACCCATTGTTCCTATCATTTTCTCATAGCTTTCGGAAAGGTTTCATGACAAGTGACTTTCTCATAAATTACTTTGTTGTGCAAACTCATCTACTTTCAGAAAAGGTGTTTTTATCTATCGTTAAATCTCATTTCCAAGCGCTTACGATTGAAACCCTAGACACGATACTTCTTTCTCTTCTTAAGACAGAAGATGGGCGCAAAATCCTAAGAACCATGAGTCGAAGACATAATGAAAACTTTACTTTGCTAGTGGATAAAGCGATCCATAAGAAGCATAATGCCGAGGTCTTGTTATCATTACTTGAGTTATCGAGTACAAAAGGGCGTCTGACATTACGAAAAGCCCTTCCAACATTGGGAGCGCAACAAGATTATTTTTCGAAGCTTCTTGATTGCAAATTCACGGAGTATAATTTCACTGAGTTATGGAGATATGGCATCCGCGAAAAGTTTCTTAACAACTCTAACACTGGTAAGTTATTTCAGAAAACACTTCTGAAAAGCTGGAACGTCAAAAGATTAGTCAAACGCTCTCAAAAATTCAATTCAAGTAGTGCTAGAAGCGATTTTCGTGAGCAGTTTAGACATGCAACCATCTCTGAGAAACGAAGGATGTTTGTTAGACTACAGGCTATGGCACAAGCGCTTTCCATCGCGGGCCCATCACAGATAGCTGATGTATTGAATACTTTGAAGAAATACTTACACGAAGGCAAAGACTTTGTTCTCTTTGAGGACAAATTTGGCAAAACATATATTTTCAACCATTTCATCAAGTACACTATGAAGTTTATTTATCAAGTCGACGGAAGTGGTAAGGGAATCACCAAAATGCGAGCAGTGTTGAAGGGTCTCCATTTTGATTCTACAGTCATGCAAGCTTCGATTTTTCAGTTCATGACAGTGCATAAACCCGAAATTTCCTTGGAGATTCTTGAAAACTACAAGCACAGGCCTTCATTTTTAAACAGCTCCATCATGAGCGGGATCGAGCAGGGAATACTAACCTCACCAAAATTGGGAAAGGAGAATAGACTTCGACTTTTTCAATTACTTCAAAAAGCCAAAGCTCGGCTAGGTTTCAGTACAAAGATAAACCCTGTATCTATGGCTCTCATGGGTAATTTAGTCTTTGATGTTTCGAATAGAGATGCCGTCTCAAATGAGCTTAAGGGATTTATTCGCGTTGCCTATCGAAATGGTGTGCCCGGGAAAATTATTTACAGATGGACTAGTAAGTTATAACACCAGTCGCAATGTGAAGTGTGCGAGATTCTGCATATGAGTTAAATATTTATTGGACGGCTATCGTAATGAATTCAAATCTTTTAAGATACTCTTTCAAGATATGTCTGGTAGAACGTATGGTGTCACGGGGCCGGTGTCTTTAGCGAACCCCACACCCAGTGAACTACACTTAAATGATCTCTTAGTGGCAGAATTGAAATCGAAAGGCTCATTTGAAAGTGAACAAGCTACAAAAAAGCGGGTGGAGGTCCTCTCCATTTTTCAGAAGATGGTACAAGAATTTGTATTCACGGTTTCAAAAAAAAAGAATATGAGCGATGGAATGGCTAAGGACGCTGGAGGAAAAATATTTACTTTTGGGTCCTATCGTTTGGGGGTTTATGGTCCCGGCTCTGACATAGACACATTAGTTGTTGTTCCTAAACATGTCACTCGGGAGGACTTCTTCGAGGTATTTGAGCAGATTTTGAGGAAAAGGCCTGAATTAGAAGAAATAGCATCAGTGCCTGATGCTTTCGTACCTATCATAAAGATGGAATTTTCGGGCATCTCAATCGATTTAATTTTCGCCAAATTGAATGTTCCCAAAATCCCGGCCGATATGACGCTCGATGATAAAAATTTGCTTAAAAACATTGATGAAAAGGATATGAGAGCGCTCAATGGTACAAGGGTTACAGATGAAATTTTGCAGTTAGTACCTAAGCCTACCGTTTTCAAGCATGCCTTGAGATGTATTAAAATGTGGGCGCAGCAAAGAGCGGTTTATGCCAACGTATTTGGTTTCCCCGGTGGTGTGGCTTGGGCCATGTTGGTTGCCCGGATTTGTCAACTTTATCCTAATGCTGTAAGCGCGACGATAATTGAAAAATTCTTTACAATTTACACAAAATGGAATTGGCCACAGCCGGTGCTTCTCAAGCCTATCGAAGATGGACCTCTTCAGGTTCGTGTGTGGAATCCCAGATTGTATCCACATGATCGACAGCATAGAATGCCTGTGATAACCCCGGCCTACCCGTCAATGTGTGCAACTCATAATATAACAAACTCGACCCAAAAGATTATCATGAAAGAACTTCAAAGAGGGTCCGATTTGATGGGAATGATAACGTCAGGGGAAAGAAACTGGTCAGATTTACTTCAAAGACATACCTTCTTTCATGACTATAAATTTTACCTTTGCGTCGTCGCTGCTACATTTTCTACCGATGAAGAGCACCTTAAATGGAGTGGGATGATCGAGAGTAAAATCAGGGTCTTAATACAAAAACTAGAGGTTACGGACGGGATTGGAGTTGCCCATCCCTATGTGAAAGACTTCAAGAACTCATACTATGTCGAAGAGCAAAATGTAGAGAATGTCATCAGCTCATATGGAACCTTACAAGGAGAAGAGTACATCAAATCACTCAGAGAAGCCCAAAGTTCAGGTAAAGAATTGTCGGATCAAAGATCAGATGAAGAAAAGGTTCTTCACTTGACTAAGCTTTTTATTGGATTAGAGATCACTTTGCTGAAGAGCGAGGTAGGTGGTGTACGAAAACTTGATATCCAGTACCCTTGTTCTGAATTTTACAATTTGTGCAAAGGTTGGCAAAACTACGACGACAGCATCAACTTTATCCAGATAAAAAATGTCAAATTACATGACCTTCCGAACGACGTATACGTTGATGGTGAGATTCGGCCTTTTAAAGGGTCGAAAAAGCGCAAAAAAGATAGCAATGGCGAGCAGCTTAAAAGACCTAAAAGCATAGCATCAGCTTCGTCTGCTGTCTAGTTTGAAGTTACGTCTTCAGAATCACAATTTCTAGTCTCTAAAAACACGTCTTCAACATTTTTTAAAGTATGATTTTTGTAGATTCTCAAAGTATCGTCGACTTCAACTGCATTTTCGAATCCTAATTTTCGGTTAAGCCAGTTGACAAATGTTTCTTCCCCACCAGTCGCATTATATTGTAAAGCATAGCAATTCCAAGTTTGATGACTAGGCTCATCCTTCCAAATTGCGGCTAATTTTGACGACAATTCCTTTTGGTGAGAAGTTCCCTTAATTGTTTTTGAATAGAAGGACCTGAATGCAATAAAACCGTTCATTCTTCGCTTTCTCTTCTGATCTGTACCGGCTCTATTTTTTTTAGATCTAGAGGGTTTTTTATTCGCGTGAATGTCATCAAATTGATATTGACAAAGGAGATTTTGAAGGCGAGACGAAGGTAAGGGTATATCAGGCAATCTTGTCGCTTGCAGGACAGTAAAAGCTGGGTGTTGATCTGCTATGTGTGGATCACAATATCTGCTTCCTTTCGTCATCTATAAATTTTAAAGAATTTTTGTGAATTGGGTTTTAATAATCTTTATGGAAATCGGTCAAAGGTTGCTAAAATCATCTCAATTTTTTTTCCTATTTAGGCCACTTCGTGTGTGACTGAGGAATCTGCATATATAAAATCAAGGTGCATGCTCTCAGCTGTAAATACCCTGCGTGATTAATTGAAACTGGTCGTACAATCGCGTGTACATGCTCCCCAAGCTTTTTCCAATTAAAGAATTTTCAACGAAATCACTCGCACCAGACTCGTCTAGATGTAGCTGCAATCTTTGTTTGAGCAAAACGCTTGTGTTTTCGCCATTATTGAAACAAGGGAGAGTGGAATCCTTCTGCATAATCTCAACCATGTTTATGATTTGCTCACTTTCTTCCCTGAGGGCCAAGAAACACTCCTTGCAAAGCTTTTTGAAGTAAGCAAAAAGTGCGCTTTCAGTACCACCGAGCAAGTCAACATATTCCATCGTAAGCTTGAAGGGTGCAGCTTCAAACCCAACACTTCCTGGTGAATTCGAGAGGAGAAAGCCGAAGTCGATGTGAATTATATGACCTTCATTATCGAGCATAATATTACCATTATGACGATCTTTTATCTGAAGTATGTAGCAAATGATGGAATATGATGCAAGGCTTCTTGCAAAGTTCTCTTGGGCTCTTTTATACGACGATGAAAAGCTTCCGCCAAACAATTTTTCGAAGTAATCCTTCAACGTAAAAATCCTTCTTCTTGTATTCTCTCCCTCCGCAATTGAAATCTCGGTTAGGGATTTTTTAATTGAGTGAATGGAAATCGCGTTAGTGATTGTCTCGACCAAACCAGTGTTGGCACTAGTGATCAAAATTTTCATACGTTTTGTCCATGTCAGAAGGTTCCTTCGGCTCCAAATGTTGGATATCATCGCAATAAGCTGACACGCGAACGCTTCTTGAGGTAGATCGGATCCATTTTTAGCAATCACAGAGCATAAATCCCAGTTTGGTAGGTGACCGTAGACACTAGAGTTTCGAATTCTTTGTTTCTTTGCTTTCCAGTCTTCGGCAAGCTTGAAATCATTTTCCAATTTCCGCTCACCAGCATTCGTTTCATCACCTTTGAGTTCATTGCATTTATCGTAGTCAATTCCTTCGAATTGATCCTGTAACGCAATCATAGACTGAACAATTCTCTGTTTAATGGATGCTGATTGTTCCGATGTGGCCTGACCAGAGCTTTCCAATTGTTGCAACATAACTGAAGCGATTCTCA
The DNA here is from genome assembly GCA_030573015.1 of Metschnikowia peoriensis. Taxonomy (NCBI): domain Eukaryota; kingdom Fungi; phylum Ascomycota; class Pichiomycetes; order Serinales; family Metschnikowiaceae; genus Metschnikowia; species Metschnikowia peoriensis. Next base: position 56,470 of record JAJMCO010000011.1, on the reverse strand, counting down.
TCTGGTCTGCTCTCTTTTTCGTCTGGGCATCAAGTTGTGCCGACATTTTTTCGGGCTCTCGTTCAGATAAGCTTTTGTTTGAGTTACCACTCAAAGATGATAAGTCGTAGCTTGAAGAACGTGCTGATGAGACCTTAAATTCACTTAGATCAGCTTCAACTTGCATCAACGCCTCAGAGACAACCTCCGCTTCTTCGGATCCCACATTGTTTAAGTTGCTCCTGGTAGGTTTTACCTTTTTATTCAAACTTTTCAATATCATTTGATTTTGAGCCGAAAGAGGATCAAAATCGAGGTCGTCGCTTAAAAACTCCACAAACATCAAAAAGGGTACCCTTTCCGCTGAATTAAGCACACAAGCCTCATTTACGCTGAGCTTCAATAGCTTATGAAATTTGTTCCGAGAACTTGTAATTGGAAGCAATTGAGGAATATCAATTTCAGAAGGAAGAAGAGTATCATTAATTATCGATAACTCTGCCCTCAACGCAGACAAGCGTGCCTCTTTAGGTAATTGGGACAATCTCAATGATATGTTCTGAAGAGCAAGAATAAATTCTGTCACATTCTTGGAGTAGTTGACACGCAAGAGTTTACCCGGCTCGATTGATGGATGGACCTCTTTGTCTTCAATTTTTTGGTTCTGGTCGGCAAGCATGTTTTTATTATTCAAATTTAATTCTGAAGACCCAGATTTCTGGAATGTAGATTCGGAAACAATTAGATTTGGCATCGAGTGGGACAAGTGTTGCTGAACTGGACGCGAACCAGTTTTCTTTTTTAAAACGCTTGTCACGTCAAGTTTTGACTCCATTTCTTGCAATAACAGTACATTATCTGAAGTTCTCAGCTTCTGTAAGCTCATTCTTCTCTGAAGTCTTGCTGAGCTTATATCATCCTCGTCGCTGGTATTTAGCTCAGATTCCTCTGATGTCATCAGCTGAGTCGAGTATCTTTTAGCTCGAGTCGATGATTCGGAATGGCGATTATATGTCGCTGATATTTTTGAGTTCACACGAGGATCCTCGTCATCAGAATGCGTCGCTCTAATATCTTCAACAAGCTTTTGGTTTTTGAGAGTTAAATTTCTAGTCAACGATTTTTGAAAGCTTGCCAATTTAAATACAAAGGATTTTCTTTGCTTGGCTTGAGTTCGAATCAATGGCAAAATATACTCATGTAGTCCCGGCAACCCCAACGAAGCAGCAATTGCACCACACAAAACGAGCGACGGTGGAACATTCTCGCGAAATTCTGTGCTTTTATCTTTCACTGGATTGAATAGTACGTCTTGAAGTTTGTTAACAGTGTTTCTGACGATCTGGAAAGAATAAGAATTTGGGCTATCTTTCAACTCGAAAACAAATGCTTGTAAATTCCAAAAAACAATCAAGCTAAAATGAGGATACTTTTCACAGTAATCAAGTATGAACTCTTCCAAAGCCATAGAATTGGTCTCAAAAGATACTAAAATCTGGAGCAACTGGGGAATCAAGAACTCCACATCTTCATATTTGTAGGTTCGAAGCCTCTTGACCAACAAATAGTGTATACCGATCTCGGATGAGAAGCGGCGCAAGCAGTCAACACATGATAATAGTTCAAAATTAGGCGACCTCACCAACTCAAGAATAGACTGACTATCTGCTTCCATTTTGATATGAATGTTACTGGTGTATAAACGCTGGCAACTACGTCTCATGAATTCTATTTGGATTATGTGCAGAACAGTACGTCGACGTTTTTTTTTTCTAATTAGGCTAGATGTACTTACTTCGCGAAATAGCATTCCTCGTCTTTCAGGTAATTTGATGAACATCCAAAAGCTTTTTCAACATCGAGCTTGGATCATCATTAGCAATATCTATATCGGCATTTACAATATACGGGATATCGCCCGGAGATGGTTTAAAGAATTGTGGTGCAAAAGTCTCACCATTCTCACTCCGTCTCTTGGCTTCATGCCTTTGCTTGTCTTCAACAATAAATTTCTCATTTGTTGCCAGATCATGGTCACCTTTTCCCAAGGCGACAAGTGTATTATGCCACAATTTTTGAGACTCGTTTGGAAGCTGACAATCCAAAGGCTTTACTCGTGCTGGTCTGATAGTGGACTTCGCAGTGTCGTAGAACGTTTTCTTCTCCCCTTTCTCACCATCCTGTATTTCCATGACTCCGTTCCATTTTCCTGATATCAAAAATAATGTTTTTCCTTCACATTTTATTTTTCCTTCAATTGTATCGTACTCTCCGCTTATGAAGCCTTTAGTTTTAAATTCTATGTCGGCTTCTAAGCCTGTCTTTTCACACTTAACTAACATGTGATCACCCAACTCATATCTGAGTTTTCCAAACAATATTCCTCTGCAATAAATATTGGGTTGTGTAACGGTATAAATTTCACCACCGTGTCTCCCTAAAGTGAGTCGTGCCACTCCCTCCATCATTGCAGCAGATGAATTACCCAAAAATTTTGATTTGGGGATGAGAACACCGTCAGCACGTATTTTTTGTTCTGGCATCAAGTAAAAATACGACGACTCTGGAGGATGGTGGGACGTCTGCTCCGCGATATAATAAGCATTGGATTCTTCTGCCAAATTAGTCCAGTAGCAACTGAAATTTTCTCCGAGAACTGGGTTCAATGGTTTTTTGACAGCCTTTGGAGCTATATGCCATCCTGACAAATACCACTTCACTATCAACAAGAAACGTTCAACGTCATCGAATGTATTATTTGCCTCAATCAAAATTTCAGGCGTCATAAAAGCATTAGTGATTCTTTCAAGCATGGATTTCTTTTCCAAAATAAAAGTTGGGAGAGTAATTCTTGATAAGTCACATCCGGGGCGTAATTGAGCAATAATACCCAATAGAATTGATTGATTTTCAGAATTCATTTCTTCGATACCTTCTCCAGATGAAGCACTAGCAGAAACATCGTTCGCTTCAGATCCGATGATTTTACTCTTTAATTTTTGTAGAACCATCTTATGCCGCAATGGAACGATGTTAAAAGGGTCCGGTTTTCAAGTTTGTCCTTGTTTTCTTCCGCGCGCTATCCCCTATCTCGGCCACTCCCTGGCATGTGCCACAGTTCGGAATTGTACTCTATATTACTTTTTAGCTTCAATGTTATGTCTTCTACGCTATTTCTACTCAGAGGTTGATTGTTTTATCAAATCTATTTCTTATTTCTTATTTCTTGAAGGGTGAGTAAACATTTTTAGGAGGCAAAGAGCGGGGGAAAAATGGAAGAAATACCCATTCATTCTCATCGTGAACTCTTGTTTTTTCTGAGTTGCTCCGGAACGAGGCTTCGGATCTGAGGTTCCGGATCTGAAACAAATTCTCAAAACTGCACTTATACCACATGACCCTGAGCGCACAAAAAGCTCCCCGTCGAAACCGCGCCTGCTGGATTTTTACAACTCATTGAGAAGAAAAAAAATGGAGAAATCATTCATCGATCTCGCTCTCGAATTAAGAGAACTACTCAAGATGTTCGTAACGGCACTCTGCAGTCTAAGTACAATTGACTATAATGCTATGGATTCAGAGCTTAGGGTTTTATTTGATCAGGTTGAACTGCGAAGGAAATCCAAAAATGAGTTCACAACGAATGAACTACGTATTTTGAAAGAGATTGAGGAGTTGGTATCAGTTTTAGATAGAATGACACAATTGAGGGTTGATTTTGAGCGCAAAACATGTACATAAGAGGAAAAAGTGCTTGTCACAGTAAATCTACAAATGACTCATGCGATCTATGTACTTTTGAGATTTTTCTTGCATCAAATTTACAACTTATAGTAATCTTTTGGATGTTCAGGCATTGGTGAATCATATTTTCCCAAACCATAATACCTTAAAACGAATTCAATATCGCCAATAGGTGCCCTCTCGCCTTGCGTTACAACAGACGGTTTGCTCAGTTTCACACCGTTGCCATTGCCCTGAAAGACCTTTTGCGCGACACTCCTTACGTCTGCAATGGTCAAATCTTCTATTTTGGCCACCATCTCGTCAACACTAGTGACTTTACCCTGGCATTGCACTTGCCGGCCGATATCTTCCAAGGCGGCTAGTTTGCTCTCAACATTCATTAGAAGTGAAGATACTAGCTGGTTCTTTGCACGTCTAAATTCTTGGGTTGAAATTCCACCTCGCGAAGAATCCAGCTCCATTACTTTAGCAAACTCGTGACATGCCACTTGTGCCATATACTCGGCATGTTCAGCATAACAAGATATAGTTATTCCAAAAAGCCCCGAGTCACTGTGGGCGTGATTGAAGGCCATGCAATTCTCGACGAAAGGGTACTGGTTCAACACTTTGAACAAGCGCAGAAACATTCCTTTTCCTGGCCCGCCTGCTGAAAAGGACAGACCGCCACCCAAGAGCTTTTGCAAAGTCGCCAATGCGTATAAGTCATTGCTCAAAAGACCCTCTGTTTCAAAAGCAATCTGCATATGTACAAGTTTTGGAAGGTTAGTGAAACGAGGCTCTTGGTAAGGGAGACTGATCTCGCCACCCTTATACTGTGCTGGTAATTTGGTAATTTTTGATGAGCTTCCGGAAGCTTTCCAGCTTCCCAAGTAGTTCTCGGCCATTTTCACCGCCTCCAGATGATCCACGCCCACCATAGCCAATACAATATTGTCGGGGGAAAAAAAAGTTTTATGAAACTTCTGAACATCCTTCACAGAAAGACTGCTTAAGGAATTTATGCTTCCATAAATTGGCATACCCAAAGTCTTATTGGAGTATGCTGCCTCGTGTAGGACTTCAGGTAATAGCATATCATGTTTAAAAGATAATTCTTCGAGCTCGTAAGCGCCAGTAAGTTTGGCCTCTTCCAATTCTGCTTCGGATAAAATTGGCTCTTTGATTGTTTCTGCAATGCACTCAAACATCTTTTCAGTATCCTTGTTGAAAACTGATGACTGATAAAGAATCAGTTCTCGTTGGGCGCCACACATGTAATTTCCACCCAATCGAGCTAAGTCCTCCATCATCTGAACACCAGACCTCTTACTTGTAGATTTCCATGCCATAATATCTAGCATATGCGAGAGCCCACTTGCACCTTCTGACTCATATCTACTTCCCGCATTCACGTAAGCACCTAAGGCGCTGAAATGGCCGGGGGTGGAGTCTGTGACAATCCGCAAACCATTACCCAAGCTAGATATTTCTAATGGCGAGGCCTTTGAGGAAATACATCTTCTCAAAAGCTTGGAATTTCTTGATAGCATCTTTTGGCGGCACTTGAAAAGAGACTTTAATTTATGCGTGGAATTTATGGCAGTGATGCCTTGCTCTGGGGTGATCAGTGTGTATAAAGTTTTCAACCCAGGCGCGGTCTCGAACTTTCTGTGGAGCCAAGCGGTGGTCTTCTGTGTCATAGATCTCGAAACTATGAATGTCATTACAATAAACAATTATGTTGTTTTTTCCTGGGAAAACATAAATTTTAGTTTAGAAAATAATCAGTAGATGCATAAGATGGCTGGCTGATTGACTGAAAATCATAATAATAAAAATATTATACCACTTTGATCTATTTATCTCTTCTTTTTTTTTTGGTATTCTTACTCACCTGCCAGTAAGAAAACCTCAGTGCGCATTAATCTATTCCTCTATTAATAAGCACTTTGCATGGATAAGTATTCCCTGTGTGAAAACTTAAACATCAATGAACCGAGCCTCGGGATGGTAAAAAATTGGACACAGCCAGTATTCTTTGCGAATTCCCTCCCAAACACTAGCATCACCCTTTTTCATCGTTTTTTCAGGAACCTCAACCTCCTCGAAAGTGCAATTCATGCCGTAATTTCCCAAGTCGATATCAACAAGCTTCTTGTAAACCTCGTATATTACTTGGCGATCGGCACCCAAGCCATTAAAAAAAGAAAATACACCATGTGGCTTCATTAAGCCCACAACATAGTCAAAAAGCTCTAGCATGTCCAGGTAGTGCTCCGAGAACGTATCATAGTAAATCCCGTTGAAATAAACTTCCCCAGAGCTGAGAAGTTTGTCCAATTGCTCCTGCCACCGCCCTTCAAGAATGACCACGTTTGATTTCTGATACCATCCATCCTCCTTGAGCTTTTTCAAAACATCTGGATGGGCCTCACAAATATAGTGTTTCGTTGGTTTTCTTTGGGAAATCATTTCGTCAATAATTCCCATACCAAAACCAATATTCAAAATGTTCACCTCAGGGTCAATCTCGTCAGATTCGATCATGGACCCTTTGAACAATGATTCACATCCCAACTTCATGAGGTCGCGCTCCCACTCCATCATGACCCCGTCTTGTTGGTCTTTAGTGACGAGAGCTCCATCCTTATATTGTAGTTCGCTTTTGAGATAAGCATCCTGGTTATGAGAAGGGTCATTCAGGTCATTCACTTCAGATCCCTCGTTATTCGCCGCCTCATCGGCACTAATGTCCAGGCTCATCACAGATCTTGATGCATTATTCAGCTCTTCTGGCGTCACTGCCTCAGCTGAAGCATCCCCCAAAGCCATGTGGTCCAAGTCCTCAGTATCTTCAATCACTTCCATATCGAACTCGCTCACTTTGCGCAAAAGAAGTTCTGCGCGTACTCCAGCATCCACAATTTGGTCATAAAGCGGGGTGTTTTTGAGGTTTCTTTTGATTAAAATACATCCAGGAGTTTCATCGTTCACATCGGTCAAACACCAGCCAGCACCATATTCCAATAAAGTTGATACCATTTCTTGCACAATTTCCAATTCATCCTTTGAATAGTCCAAAGGAAAATGGGTGAAAATCAAGTGTAAAGGGGTTGTGGTAGTTGCAGGCTCTTCTTCGATGTCATTGGTGAAATTATAGGCCTCTTCAATTGTGTAAGTTGCTGGTATTCCAGCCTTCAAGTAAAAATTCAAATTTTCAAGATATTTTTTGCTAATAGGACGGTCGGTGAATCGACACAAGTCATGGAGATCGGACATTTTGAATTTAATACAATAGCAGCCTCTAAGTATTCCAATTATGATCGGAGGTATTTTAAGTCCTCACCCTGCAGGTCTGAGATGCCAGCACGTCTCGATCCGAGTGCAGCATTTTGCATTACAGAAAAACTTCGCGATCACAAACTTATTTCGAAAAATTCACTTTTTCGGGACGAGTCGAGCAAGAGATGACAAAAAGATTTCTGAATGAAAATGAAGAATTTGGACTTTCATACATTTCGTATTCTCAAAAATAGACATGACAACCAACTACGGGTTTACATACAACTTACTTGTATGTGATCTCATCCTAAGCTTAGCTGCTGCCAATTTCACGCCAATTGAACAAAGCCCGATGAAGCTTTCGCCATCCACCATCTTCAGCTCTATTTCAAGGCAGCAAATTCTTTTTCTAGAGGATAGTGTCTTAACATTGAGAACATTGAGAAGACAAACTTTTACCATTACTTAGAACTCTTAGTAGAGCATCCTCCAATTCCCATTGTCAAGAGAATTCCAGTCCCCAGGAAATTACCACATGGTTCAAAACTGCATGCTGCGCACTTTTTATAGACTTAAAAATAGGCTTTGAGGTGATTTTGAAAAATTTTTAAATGCTCTACTCCCATAAATTTGGTAACAAACAACAGTATAGCATTTTAAAAAAAATTCCTGACGAAACATCGCTGACTCGACTGGTTGTGTTTCAGAGGACTTATCTATAAGTTGCATGACATTGATTGCGCCATTTATCGTACGATTTGTAGAGAGCCGCATGAACGAGCCCTTATGCGTTGAACCCCTCAAAAACCTCCTAAGGAAACAATCAATCAATGAGGATTCGGAGATTAAATCTAGGGCATCCAGAAATCGATACAGTATACGATGGATAGACCTGTCAAATTGGCTCAAATAAAGCTTTTATTTAATTTCCTGAGTTCAAGGAAAATAAAACTGCCATGCGAAAGGAAGGCGCGGGTCTCAAACTCGCCTGAGATTGAGGCCTGATAAGATGCTGTTTTCCATCACCATTTTCTCTTTCCTCATATTTTCTAATAAAACCCTTGAAACACCTCAAAATATCATTGAATTTCCCTTATTCCACCTTACATTAATATTAGATCAGAAATCAAGTTTTGATCAATCTTTGTGTCCTCGTCTAGAGCTTTAACACTCGATATAACAGGTGAAAACACTCCGTTAAAAGTGAAACTACACATTAAATTTATAGCAAATTATCATTAAGAGCTAACTTTTTTGATATTCACGTTTTGAGTCAAAGCAATGGAACAATTTGACCCGTCTGAATATGTGAATGGACAATTCGATGAAAGTGGTGTAATGCGTTCTATATCAGACTCGGCCTCTCGGATGAGCGATCTTCAATCTCAAGGAGAAGATTGCCCCACTTCTACTCTTCCGACTAATGAGAGACTGAGCTTAAGAATTGATCCAGGATTGGGTATGTCGCAATATCCTGATATGTCTACGCAACATATATCGCCACCAGATCCTGTGCATAACACCGCCTTCGGTTATGATGCCAATGCCAATATTCGCTTTGGAGGTCATCAAAAAGCCTCTGACTCGGATCTTCTTCCTGGTGCGCTGCTATTTACGGGCTCTGAGCTTCTTGTGAACTCACGCTCGCCATCATGTACTTACCGAGCGCCAAACACTGAAGTAGGTGAGAGAGAAAACAAAGCTTGTTTCACAAATATTCATAAAAAGCTGTTAAAGATGAAAGACTCGCCTGTTGGATTCATGGAGGGCTCATCAGATAAGATCAGGGTCAAATCAGCGCATAACGTCATCGAGCAAAGGTACAGAAACAAAATCAACGAAAAATTCGATGCTCTTCAATTTTCTGTCCCCACACTTCGAGCACTTCGAGGAAAGTCTGCAAGATTGAAGTCTGAAGATCATCTGCAAGCTAGTGAACTGGATGACCTGTGTGATCTGGATGGTAGCTCTATTAGTCTCGAAGGCTTGGAACCCGCCACCAAGCTAAATAAAGGGACAATACTTGCTAAAACTGTGGAATATATCAAATTCCTCGAAAGAAAAAATAATTCATTGTCACTCGAACACCAGCAATTGCTCAATAAGGCACAAAGTCTAGGACTACCGGTCAAAGAGGAAATATAGAAAAGAGGTAACTAAAACTTTTCAAGGGTTGAAACAGTGCTGCGCGAAGAGAATTACAATTTTCCGCAAATCGTAATCTTAATCACGGCAGTACGATGAAGAGTACGGATTACGGATTACGTTACGGTTTGCCCTAAAACGGCGCAACATTGGTTTAAAATACATGTCGTTAATAAACTCCTGTCTAACTAGAGCTGGCCAAAAAAAAGCTGGTAAAAAAAGCTGGTAAAAAAAGCTGGTAAAAAAAGCTGGTAAAAAAAGCTGGTAAAAAAAGCTGGTAAAAAAAAAAATGGAGTAAAGCCTTTTGAACCAGAGATCATACGACACGTGCGTTCTCTATAACTATCCCCTTGTTGATCTCCTAATTGGCAGATCGATGTATTCTTGTCAATGCGTATAAACTTGATATTTTTCCTCAAATTAAATCATACTGCTGAAAGCTGTGAATATCCTTTAATATTATCACTCACCACCTCATTATCAAACCTTCATGCATAGCGATCACGCGACAAATCGAACGTTTTTGCTTCGCCCATATTCATCCACGATTTATGCCATGTGCAGAAAAGTGGTCAGATAGACGCGAAACGACGGTCGCGTTCACTTTGATCGCGTGGTGATGGAGCTACACCATCTCCTTGAGAACCCGTGCACCTCGTATAGCTTCGCGTCCATTTTTTCAGTTATTTAACACGCTCGTAATCCGCTTTCGCCTATTCGATACGTTCAGAAAGCTGTGTTTTTTGGTATGGCTCTCCAAGAATACGCTTTGGAAGCGTACGAGGTTTTTTCGAGTCTAAGCATTTTGACTAAAATTGCAATTTTCGTTTTTGGCCCAATCGTCTACAATGTGATCTGGCAATTCTTCTACTCCCTCAGAAAGGACAGAGTGCCACTTGTATATCATACTGTTCCTTGGTTAGGTTCTGCCGTTACATATGGTATGCAACCTTACGAATTTTTTGAAAAATGTCGTGAGAAATATGGTGATGTTTTTGCTTTTGTGTTGCTAGGAAAGGTTATGACTGTTTATTTGGGGCCAAAGGGGCATGAATTTGTTCTCAACTCGAAGCTTTCCGATGTTTCTGCCGAGGATGCTTACGCTCACTTGACAACTCCCGTTTTTGGAAAAGGTGTTATATATGATTGCCCTAACCACAGATTAATGGAGCAAAAGAAGTTTGCTAAAACTGCTTTGACAAAGGATGCATTCCAAAAATATGTGCCTAGAATTCAAGAAGAAGTTTTGGATTATTTCAAAACGTGTGATGATTTCTCAATGACTGAACGTAACAATGGCGTGGCTAATATTATGAAGACTCAGCCGGAGATGACGATTTTGACTGCCTCAAAATCCTTGATGGGAGACGATATGAGAGCAAGATTCGATACCTCTTTTGCTCAATTGTACTCGGACTTAGATAAAGGATTCACCCCTATTAATTTTGTTTTCCCTCATTTGCCCTTGCCATCTTATTGGCAGAGAGATGCTGCGCAGCAAAAGATATCTAGCACGTACATGTCTTTGATTAATGATCGGAGAAAGGCGGGTGATATCATCCCAAACAGAGATTTAATCGATTCGCTCATGCTTAATTCGACCTACAAAGACGGCGTCAAGATGACTGATCAGGAAATCGCCAACTTGTTGATTGGCGTCTTGATGGGTGGTCAGCACACTAGTGCAGCCACATCGGCCTGGTTCATTTTGCATTTAGCTGAGAAACCTGAACTCCAAGAAGAGTTGTACAACGAAGTTCTCGCAACATTAAACAAAAGAGGTGGAAAGTTCATGGATCTCTCGTATGAGGATTTGCAACTGATGCCACTTATCAACAACACTATCAAGGAAACTTTACGTATGCATATGCCATTGCATTCGATTTTCAGAAAGGTGAAAAACAACTTAGTCGTTCCGAACACCAGCTACGTTGTTCCGAAGGGACATTATGTTTTAGTTGCACCCGGATACTCGCATATGTCTGACAAGTGGTTTCCTAATGCCAATGACTTCAACCCACACAGGTGGACCGAAATGGATAGTGGCAATGCTCAAGAAGATGATGGTGTCGATTACGGGTTTGGAAAGGTGACTAAAGGTGTGGCTTCTCCTTACTTGCCTTTCGGTGGTGGAAGACATCGTTGTATTGGTGAGCAATTCGCATATGTGCAATTAGGCACCATTTTGGCCTCTTATGTTTATAACATCAAGTGGAGGTATGATAAAGGTGCTTCGCTTCCCCCAGTTGACTACCAATCTATGGTGACTTTACCAATGGAACCCGCTGAGATTTCATGGGAAAAGAGAGAAACGTGTGTCATTTGAAGTCCGTGTTTATTGAGGAATTCTCTGTGAAGATTGTATAGATTATTTTCACTTCAAAATATAGAACAATTAGTCATTTGAACGTAACGTCTGCTTTGCCTGCATATATATTTAATGCTCACATTCAAGTTTGACTCATTTCACGAGATTTCGCGGCGCAAAGGTTCTCAAGTGCCAGGCGTCAACAAAATCTTTACGCTCTAAAGAATTGACTCTGACAATGACGTCCTTTAAGATTAAGGTCCCAGCTTCTAGTGCCAACATTGGTCCTGGATTCGATGTGTTGGGAATAGGATTGAATTTATTTTTAGAAATAGATGTCGAAGTGGATCCCGCAGTCGATACCTCAGCCGACACTCACAATGCCAAGTTAGAATACGAAGGTGATGGTGCTGATGGTGTTCCCCTTCAAACTGAAAGGAATCTTGTGACTCAAACTGCCTTGTATGTGATGCGCTGCAATGGGATTGAAAATTTCCCTCTAGGAACTCAAATTCATGTCAACAATCCGATCCCATTGGGTCGTGGATTGGGATCGTCTGGTGCAGCTATTGTCGGTGGTGTCATTTTGGGCGGTAAAATTGCTGGTTTAGATTTGACCAAGGAACGTTTACTCGACTATTGCTTACTTATAGAAAGGCACCCTGACAATATTGCTGCTGCTATGTTGGGAGGTTTCGTGGGCTCTTACCTTAATGAATTGTCACCGGAAAACGCCAAGGCCGTTTCCGTGCCACTCGAAAATATATTACCAAAAAGCACTACATCAAAAGATAACTATGAGGTGAACCCGCCCCCCATAGACATCGGGCAATACTTGAAGTATAGGTGGAACGATAAAATCCGTTGCGTTACTGTTATACCCGAATTTGAAGTAAAGACCGACGACTCCAGAGCAGTTCTTCCAGTCTCATATGAAAAGAAGGATATTGTATTCAACTTGCAAAGATTAGCTGTGTTGACCACTGCATTGACTTTAGATCCTCCAAACCACAAGTTGATTTACGAAGCAATGAAAGATAAAATTCACCAACCTTACCGACTGAAACTTATTCCAGGGCTTGATTCGGTTTTGAAGAATGTCACCGCTGATAATACTCAAGGCTTGTGTGGAATTTGTTTGTCTGGTGCTGGACCTACAATTTTATGTTTGGCAACAGAAAATTTTGAAGATATCGCGCGCTCCGTTATCAAAATTTTTGAACAAAATAATGTGAAATGCAGCTGGAAGCTCTTGGACTTGGCGTTTGATGGAGCCACAGTTGAAGTATCGCTGGAAAAGTAATTATTGATGTATATATCGTCGTTGGTCTGACAAGAGCCTGTTAAAATGAAACATTTTGTATGCGCATATCGCAATGTTTAGCTAATTCTTAAAGTTCCATATTCACCGACAAAATTTCCTATTGAACCACTTTTCCGTTCATTAGTATTTCGAGTGATTCTGGGATGTGAACATGACTCACGAAAATTGAGCACATCAACTACTGTAGTGTTGAATAAATCACCAAGCGATGCTGTAAACTTCGCAACTTTGTTTGCTCGAAGCATTTAAAAAATGTTTCTTGGTGAAGACAGACATTCTACCGTTCATCAAGTTTTTTTTAAAAAAACAAAATCATTTTATTGGAGGGAATAAGCTCCAAATTTTATATTTCATGTCGGTAAAACTTCGCGGAAGAATTTGTAAAAATCAACTACGCTTTAAAACAAACAGCATTAGCTCTCAATCAAAAAGTCGAGGTAAAAATCATAAAAACAAGCATTGAACAATTAAAACACATAAACAAGAGTCTGTCTCTACTCTAATATAGATTTTTACCTCTTAAGTTCGAATGCTATAATGAAACGCTATAGGCCGTAGGGTGATTATTGGCGGCTGAACAAAAATCATAAATTTGCGCAGTTGGGCAGGTGCGCAACTACGCGGACCGAATATGACTTCGACAAAGCTGACCCCCCGCCAAAAATCCTTTTTAAAAACTGCCTTCCAGCTATGTCTTCGACAGCTATGAACCTTCAATCGCAAATACTCAAGCAAGATGCTTTGGAAAATACTGACTCACACCCAGTATTTTTAACTCTGGTTGAAGTAAATGGAGGTGAGAATTTATCGAGACAATTTTTTTCCAAATTATTGAGTCCATTGGTGGATAATAGCGACTACACTCTCAGTAAGTTGATCTCCCAGGTCAATGAAAGTTCTGATAATTTGGAGAAAACAGGGGTTTTTGCGAAAATAAAACCGTCTTTGCATGTTGACTACACCCACTCTGCTCCAGACAAGAAGTCTTACAACAGGGACGAACCCATTGTCACCAAAGTTATTTTTGATCTTGATTCAAAGGAGATGAGCGTGGGGAATTTGGCTCTTGGCTTTAATAATGAAGATAATTTGGTAGTCGATTTGGGCTACGTCAATAACAATTTGAACCATAATGCGGAGCTGGTGAAAATTGGAGTGAACTACCGTCCGTACAAGCCTTCTGAACATCTTCTCTCGAACATGAAACTTGAGTCAAACCTTAGAAATCCTGCTTTCAAATTCATTATTGACGTTTTCAACTCACACAAGAATAATGAAAAATTGCAACAAAACTCCATCAAAGCTACGGGTGGTTTGATTGGCTTACAGTACCTCAACACAACAAAAACATTTTCTGTATTCAATGGATTGTCTTTGACGAAAAGGTCAATTTACGAAGCTGCTGGAAAAGAGCCTAATGTATTAGAGCAAGTTGGAGGGGACTTTTTGAAATCATCCATAGTATCAAGTTTGTCATACAACAGCACAACAAGATTGAATGGCTACACTAACGAAGGGTTCAAATTCTGTTTGAACAATCAAATCTCTTCGGACCAGGAACTGGAAAATTCAAGTAGTATGCAAACGACTTTCATGAAAACTACTGGATCGCTTGATTTATACAAGCCACTCATTAAAAATGCGATTACTGCTCATATTTTTAAGGAGGTGGGATTTATTTTTACTGGTGGATCTTTCGATAAAATTCACTTATCTGAAAATTTTTTTTTGGGCGGATTTGACAGTTTTAAGGGATTTTCTCGTAATGCTGTGAACGAAAAGGGCGGTATTCAGTTTTTCAAGGCAGGTGCAACATTATATGGAAAAGTGCCATATTTCTTGCATCGTAATCTTAACGCAGAAACCAGTCCAATGAGATTGTATGCTACGGGCATGGTTGGAAATGTTGGAGATAATATCCTAGCAGAAAGTGGTGCGTTTAGCTTGGGTTTCGGCCTTCGTTACATCAACCATTTGGTGAAAATGGATGTCGGTTATTACTTATCTCAAAGATTAAATTCGACTAGTACCTATGGAGTGAGAGATGGTTTCAAGATGGAGATCTCTCTAGGTGGTTTGGGAGGCACTAGGTAGATTCAGTGAAAATTCAGAGGCTCTCCAGGTTTTAACCCATTGAACCTTCACCAGTTAGTAATTATTCAAATTGATCCCTCTTTTTTTATTTTATTATCTTGTGTCTAAGTAGGCTTTTTAGCCGACATTAATTGTCTGACCGAATTTGTCTCAACTTCAAACGCAGCTTGCGGTAAGTCAGTCCTTCATATAGTTTCTTTTACGTCGAGTTTCTGCTCAAAAGAAGCAAATAAGCTGGACGCTAGACAATGAAAAAGGAAAATGAAGTGATTTCGAAAGTTCTTCTTTCAATACAGCAGTACAAAGGGAGCATCTCAAGCTTTCAAAACGCGGTTTTGCTGGGCAGTTATGATTCCAAAAGCAAAAATTTCAGCCGTTTATTTCTCTGGAAATCTTGTTTAATCACAGAAACTCTAAACATTCAAGCATGGAGAAATAAACTCAAGACCTGCAGAAGAATTTATGATGATCTTCGGAATAAATCAGAAATGGAGGTCCCATGGTGGACGCTAGACAATGAGAATGAATTTTACAGTGGGATACCTGCAAAGGAAACGACTCTAGCTCCACACAAGCCACTAAAATCCAACAGAATTAGTAATGTTACAGATGACCCCTTGTCCCATAAAAATTCAGGATGCAAGCCGCAAAATCCTCACATACCATCAACGGATTCAGATGACACGGAGCTTCTCACCTCTATTATTTTAGATGTGCAGAGACTTTTTCCAGGAGACGATCTTTTTCATGGCAATAACAAGACCTCTTGGAAGCACAAGCGCCAACTAATCACAATATTATTCATTTGGTCTAAGTGCTGTTCCCTGGTTGGATATAAACAAGGTCTCCATGAAATCATCGGCCTCATTTATAAGAACATGGTCGAAGAGTCGTTAGAGTTACCTGAGACAAACATCTTTTCATCGGACGATATGAATATCCTCAACCTCTATGACGTAAAATTCTTCGAAAACGATTTATTTTTTCTTTTCAGCAAATTTGTCAGCAGCAGTGGGGTTCTCAACACGTTCTATCAGTCTGAGGCAGCATTGATGAACTCAATCCAGAAATTTAATGGCTTACTCATGAAAGTTGATCAGCTCATTCATTACAATCTCATTACCAAATTAAGGCTTGATACACAGCTTTGGATAATCCGATTCTTTCGCTTGCTACTTATCCGTGAGCTAGGAAACAACTTAGAAGTACCATCATCTTTTTGGGATAAACTTGCCGCAGCTGAGGCTTCGAATGCAACAGGAACTCAATGCATACCTGAGTTGATAAGTTTCTCGGTTGTAATTCTTTTGGTTCATTTGAAAGCAGAATTGGCACTATGCGACTTTGCGGAGGCCCTCTCATTATTATTACATTACCCTATCTCAACGCGTCTTCACCTATACCCAAATTTTATCGAAGCGCTTTTCGAGGATGCATACAACCTTTTCAGGGTGAGAGAGAATGATTTGAAGTTATACGAGTACGGATTAAAGCTAAACAAGAAGTATGCCAGCGTCATAAAATTAAATACGGGGAATTCGAAAGGAGTCACGCCGTCTTTCGAAATGGGCATGGCCGATCTGGCGGAAAATCTGGCGGAAATTCCTGATGCAAGAGATTTTCGAAAAAAGAATATGGCGTTCGAGAAATCTAGATTGGAGATGCGGTTGAAAAAAAAAGCACAAATGGTTTTGAAAAAATAAATAAGACGGCGAAAAATGAGATTTAATAAACTTCATCAGATACAATCACAAAAAAAGACTTTTAAATCAGTTTTTTTTTATAAAAAAAAATTCCCTAAAGCCTGTCTAATAAAGCGCTTAGCTGTATATAACACACTTAGTTAGCTCATTTTCGAGGTTGCGCAAATTCTTGCAGGTCGCACTACTAGGTGTGTTTGAATAGACCCAAGTGTAAAACAAAACTGAGAAAGTCATCGGAACATGGGTAAACGAAAGACTGCTGCAAAACCAGTGAAAAAGCTCAAACAAAAGCTTGACGTCACTTTCAGATGCTTATTCTGTAATCACGAAAAGTCAGTCATTTGTACGATGGACAAGAGGAATGGAATTGGTGATTTGCATTGCAAGATTTGTGGCCAGAGTTTTCAGACTGCCATCAACTCTTTATCACAACCGGTCGATATATATTCTGATTGGATAGATGCTTGTGAGGATTTGGCTGAGGATAATGAAGCCGTTGGATCAACGAAAGATGATGAAAATGATTCCAGGGACCAATATGACTACAGCGATGATGAGGAAGCACCTCCAGCAAAAATTAGAGCCGTGTATTCTGGTGACGAGTATTAAAGCCACTCAAAAATTAAGATCAATTCTAGAAATGATGGATCGTCTATATGATACGCTTGGTGAGACATAAGGAGTAATTATGTTGTTTGAGTCAGTCGAATAAAATCGATCAAATCTATTTGTTGAATCCACGCAATATCTTATCGTATGTGTCGCTTATATTCAATTTTTTAATAGCGCTGTCCAGATCATTCGGACCATTTCCTGCAGTTGTGGATTCATCACCAGTGCGAGAGGACATCTCACCTCGAAGCTCAGGAAACTGTATTTTAACACCACTCTCGTTCTCTCGTAATTCATCATGTTTATCTAAATCGACAAAATCATTAAGTATCTCTTTCATAGCAATACCTTTATCTCGCGCTTTGGATATGTTGTCAATTACAACTTCGAGATCAGAAATATTTCCACTGAGAAGCTTTCGTCTGATATCCTCACCTGACGTAGAACTCAAATCTTGAAATAAAGACTTGTCCCCAAGCCGCAGTAACCTCAAAGCAGACCCTTCTTCTTTATCAAGATTAGATAAGCTACTAAATGACTGTTGCCTAGAAATAGGAAGTGAGTCCAGCCCAACAGAAGCTAACACATTTTGTTCTCCTTGAAGGGATTCATTCACTCTTGATAACATGGATGCTTTCGATTCATTCTTCTCATCCTCAGCGGAATTCATGTTGATAATATCAGATGAGGTGATGTTTTTACCTTTATCAACTAAGGAGCTGTCGACCAATTTGAGAGCCCATTCCAAAGCAGAATCGACAAAAAGTAATCTAATCAAAGTTTCCTTCCCCTCCATGTTTAACTCTCTTTTGTATTGTAAACCAAATAAATCATCAAACGCTTCTTGTAAAACATTCCTGTGACATTGTATTTTTTTCACCATATTTTTAACTTCCGGAGACTGAAAATCCAATTTTTCATCAGTTCTCCTCGAAAGAAGATGACTGAGCTCGTCCGCAAGTGACCCAGCAAATGGCTCACTTTTCGACGGCTCATTGATGTCACCGCGTTTGTTAAGACTTTGGTTAAAAAACTGTTCCATGTTCCTCATGGAGTAGAGACCAACCTCCTCTTTGAACATTTCAGGTAGTTCCAGGTAGTCCGCATCCACAGTTATTAACGATATAGAATACCGCAAGCATTGCAAAAGCGATGTTGCTGAATAAATATCGAGATGATTTCCGATAATTGAAAGGAAATTGAGAGTCTTGCAAAATGGAACGATTTCGAATAAGGCTTTCAAGTTTTGCGACGAGAGGCCGTTATTCTCCAAATGTAAACGCGCCAAGCTTTTAAATCGAGGAATCCTAGAGCAAAAGTATGTATTTATAACCTCTGGGGAAGATGTCCCGTCATTAATGTCAGCCTTTGAATTGTCGATGAGACATTTTTTGCTTGGAAATTCAATTTTTTTGTCGCAATTGTCAAAATTGGATACACAAAAATTTTCATTCATGGCAGAATCATGGACCGATTCTTCACTGTTCATTTGTATTTTATTTGACACGGATGGTGTGGTAAGATCGAAATTTCCAAACAATTTGGGGTTGTTTGACAAATCCAAATACCTGAGGTTGGGTAACTGCACGATAAAATTCTCGAAAAACTCTTTGAATGAATCATTAAATCTCAAATTTGTTGAGTTTAAACTTAAAAATCCGATTCCAGATTTGGAGACCATTTCTCTGATTTCTTTTCCCTTCTCATGTTTCAGAAATATTTTCAAGTATTTAGCAGACAGAAAATCATTATACCCGAGATCTAAACCTCTGCACTTTCCAGAAAAAACCCAACTTTCAAGAACGATATTTAATTGCTGAGGCGAAATTTGGTTGTACGCTAGCCCTAGCTTGAAAGTTCTAATGTTGATGGCTTTCTTTATAAGTGATTTGAATACAAATAGATCGTTGACGCAGCATCCTGTCAAAATCAACTCTTCAATACCACCTCTAGCTATCAAAGCAGCAGTAAACAAAGACCAGTCCATATCTGATCTATTTTCAAGATTGCAAGTCATTCTTGAGATTTCTTGCTCATCTGGGTTCACTTTTTTCTTTTTCTTCAACAAGTTGAGAGACAATGGTGGACATTGCGTAATATCTAACCTGTTTATCACCTTATTTCTTGACAAAAACCAACAAAGAAGAGCCCAACCCTCAGTATTGATTGGCGTATTCCTCAAACTCAACTTTTCTAATTGAGTTTTTGCGCACATGGCACTTAAAAGAACATTAAATTGTTCAATAGAAAGGCTAACTCCATCCAAAGATATGCAAATTATCGGAGCGATTCTTAGGAAATCCGCAAACGTCTGTATTTCGACCATAGTGGGAGTTGGGTTTCTGAGTTGTAATAGCGGTAATGGCGCTATTGATCCTTGTGGAATTTGCTTCAAAATTGCTGGGACAGGTAAAATTTCTCTTAAATGACAACACCGTGTATACATTAAATCCAATGCCATCTTTTTGACAGGAACAGAATATGTCGGCTTTTTCAGCATGCTAATCAGAGTTTTCTCGATTTCTAAAGACCTTGAGTGTTCATCTATCTCAATATCGCTCTCATCGCTGCCGTCATCTTCACTTAAAACAGGCTTATCAGACTCCGTATCCTTGTCAGTTTTATCAACAAGTCCTAGTACCCCAGAGCCACCAACAACTAGTCCACCACCTTGTCCTCTGAGAGATTTCTCAATGGCTACCTTATCCGCCTCTGTAAGAGGGTTTATTCGCACAACACCCGATGGCAAAACCTCCACATTACCCTTTCGAGGATTTCGGGAAGGAATTTGTTGAGGTGGATCTATGAGAAAAGTTTGAGAATGGAAGGCTACATGCTTGAGAGGCTTCATGCTTTTCAAATCCGGCGGAACTTGAACAGGTGACATTTGGGATTCGGAGCTTGTACTAGAGTTCACTGAAGAGTCAGTGGTCGACGGAGACTCTTTTGATTTCAGTGCTGGAGATGAGCCATTGATCTTTCGAAGAAAAGACGATAATTTTGAATGTTGTGGTTGGGTATCATTTAAGTGGTCCAGCGGCACCGCTGCATCAAACCTTTTTTCGACAATATGACCTTTCATGCACGAACCGTATTTGTGCTCTTGTTGAAAAAATCGTATGCACTCAATCAAACGTGGGTCATAGTCCTCATCGTAATCACCGTTATTGACGTCGCTTTTCTCCCTCTTCATATAGTCACACAATTGCCCATCTTTATTGAACACTTTCCCAGATAAATGATTCTTCGCATTCGAATTTGCAATTGAGTGTTCCAGAGTATTAGATTTTGTTAGTGAGTAATCTGTTTTGAGAGGACTGGTGTTTTGGGCGGTATCGGTTGCTTGAGAATGCCCAGAAGCAATAGAGTCGCTTCGCTGTAACCTGTTCTTTAACTTGGAAAAGAATCCCCCTGTGTTTGAGGAGCTATCTATACTTGAAACACTTCCAGTACTGGATGCACTGTTTCTTCTATTCTGAAACCTGGGTGAGTTTGCTTTCACGGGAAAGTCTCCATTGACTTCCGGATAAACATGTTCATCCAGCACCGCGGGAAAAGAAGGCTTTGCCTTATTTAAATTAGTATCATGAGCATTCAGTACTGGTAGAAGCGGTGAAAATGATGTCAGGATCAGGGTTGGACTCTTTTGTTGGGGGTCCACACTTTTTTGATGAGAACCATTTTCTGATGGCTTGTTCAGAAGCGTGACACTTGAATCTCGAAGGAGCCAATCCACATCGGCATTGTTCACACCATTCATTGCTGTTTTAGTTTTCTCTAGCATGCTTTTGTAAAGCTCCTGCTCACCATCTGATTTATTATTGTGTGGTGGCTCAGCCATCGTGATAATGAGATCCTAGATCAAAATCTTTTTGAAGGGAAGAAAAAATAAAACCTTTGTGGGGTACGGATGGTAATGTTGAAAGATGAAGCGAAATATTCGGAGAGGGTTTGATCAGGAGTAGCGACTAAGTACGAATTATATGATGAATTATTTTTAATCGATTGAAAAAGAGATATTAATAAATTCGTGAAATCCTGTAGCAATGGTGAATTCTATCGGCCGTGGTTCAGTTGTTTCCCCGTGAACATACATAACCAACTTCCGCATGCAGTCCGCGAACAGTGGGCTGATTACCCTGTGCATTAAATGTAGGACGACTTCGGCTATTAGCGTTGTATGGACAAACGAATTGCGCGGCGTACTCGGCGGCGGATCGAAAATAGAATTCAAAGCAGCCTCTCCATTTGCTTGTGATTTACCCCCGGGAGCAAGGTTCAGAATTCTCAGTTAAAAATTATGAATCGAAAACAATAGCCAAATCAGATTCCGCCCATTCCCCCAAATTGCTGCATCATTTTTTGCATCATTCCGGGGTTTTGCATCATTTGCTGGGCCTGTTGCATTAGGTTTGGATTTTGTCTCATCATTTGTTGAGCTTGTTGCATCATTTGTGGGCTGTTCATCATTGATTGCATATCTGGCATAGCACCTCCAGAGCCTCCTCCGCCTCCAAACATATTCATCGCTTGTTGCATAAAGTTTGGGTTGGATTGGGCTTGTTGCATCATGCGTTGCATATTGGCAGCGCCACCACCACCACCTAGTCCAGGAGCAGGTGCACCTCCAGGAGCCCCCATATTTTTGGCTGCTCCAGCCATCGAAGCCATCATTCTCTGCTGTTGCAATACCATTTCAACCTCAACAGCAGAACAACCAGATCCTCTCGCAACTCTAACTATTCTTTCAGGTTCACTGGTGAAGATCCGACCATCACTATCTAATTCCTTGGAAGTCATAGAGTCCATGATAAAAATCATATTTTTGATTTTCTTGCTTGTTTCTTCCTCGCCAACCTGATTCATAATATTTGACATTCCGGGGATCATGGAAGCGATATTAGTTAAAGGCCCCATTTTCAAAAAGTTATTCATCTGAGTTTGAAAGTCTCTCAAGGTGAATCTTCCCTCTTTGAAATTTTCAATAGTTTTTTTGTGCAGTTCATCATCTTGAAGGTTTAACAGCAGCACGTGCTCAATCAATGACTGAATATCACCGATACCCAATAGTTTAGATATAAATGTAGATGGCTTGAAAACTTCGAAATCTCCAACATGTTCACCGGTACCTATAAAGACGATGGGGGTTTTTGTGGTTGCGACAGCAGAAATAGCACCACCACCTTTTGCGTGCCCGTCCATTTTAGTCAAAATAATAGACCCAAAGTTTGAACTGTCCTTGAAAGCTTTAGCCTGCCCTTCAGCTGCTTGACCAATCGAAGCATCCATTACCATAATGGTTTGCGTTGGTTGCACCGCTTCACTTATTTGAACCATCTCATTGAACAAAGACTGCTCTTGCTTGTGACGACCAGACGTGTCGACAACAATAATATCAAATTTATCCTCACGAAACTTCTTCACACCTTCATAAGCAACTTTTACCGGATCAGTCTCCAAGTAAGAGCCGTAAAAGGGAATGGACGATTTGATAGCATTCTGCTTTAACTGATCAAATGCACCTGCTCTGAATGTATCCGCACACACCAATCCGACTTTGAACCCTCTCTTCTTGTAATAAACTGCCAATTTTGTACACGATGTAGTTTTTCCCGCACCCTGTAGCCCGACGAACATGATAATATGAGAATTTGATTCAACTTTTTTTGTTTTTTTCCCTCCTTTGCCCACCAATTTGTTGACCTGGTTCAACTTTTTGGGCTTAGGAGGTTCCTCATGAGAGTCTACCAAACCACACAATTCATCAAAAACAATTTTTTGCAATTTTTTGCGCTTATTTGAAGCAGACTCTGATTCGCTCTTTATTTCTGTGGCGATTTTTGTTCTGATATTTTCTCTCAACTTGGCTACCAAGCGGACGTTAACATCGCTTTCTAGTAACGCAGAGCAAAGATCTTTTATCATGGACTGGATTTCAGCCTCCGAGCCTGATTCCACAGACCCAAGGGCATTACGCAATCTTGATCCTAGGTCGGCTAATACCATCTCTTATAATTCTTCTGCAAGGAATCTGAAGTTTTCCGTGGCGTGGAAAATTTTGGGAATCTTGTGCTCGCACAGTCTCTGGTGCACGGAGTTTTCGAGGTGACTGAGTGGTCAACTTGGCCAGATCGTCCTGATCTGTAATGAATTTACTTTTACGAAACTTTAGGGCATATGATTTGTTTGCCGCACACAAATACTTTGAAGTGCTACGTTCTGAAAATTATTTTCTGAGCTATTGGTATTTGAAATTCTACAAAATGTTCGAACCAGAGATGCGAAATTTATTTTCTCGAAGCGCAAAAGAAGATAGAGGCGACCCAGTTCTAGCCCTAAGCTCATCACCAACCTCAATTAGTTCGTTTATTAAAAATAAACAAATATGTTTTCAAATTGATAGATACATCTATAATGCTTTTTTTAGTAAAGGTTTGGTGAACATCTGATCAATAAGTTTCAAATCGCTCTCTAAATTCAAGCGAGGTAAATACGATTTCGCGTCCGCGCTCACATTGTAATAGTCAATATCTTCATCAAAGTGAAGGTCTAAGAAGTCTTGTTTAAAATGAAGAAGTGGTAATGAGGTCTTCTCCAAATTTGGCCAACAAGATAGTTTTGATGTCTGGGGGATAGACGGCCGAATCATTTTTTTTGAATTCTTCGACCGTGAATTATTATCTTTGCAAAGAGTTCCATTCTTCAAGCTGTTTTGCGGCTGCGAAGGACCTGCGTCCACCCAAAAGTCGATGCCAAGGAGATCATTTTTGTTTTCTCGTTGATCAAGACAAAGACCAGAACTTTTTCGCTTTTCATAACCTTCCTCCGGTTCCTGTTTCTCTAAATAAGAAAGGTTGAACATTTCTTCAATGTCTTTGATGGATTTCGAGAAAAGCTCACCTTCCAACTTTATCCTTTTGTTCGATTTGCACATGATTTTGGCGGGATATATTTATTAAAATGATTGGATAAGTGAAAATACTAGCTCAGAAATGCTTTGTATGGATAAGTAAAAAATAAATCATTTATTTATAATCCACCCTCTAGAAAGATTTTTGACAAAAGAAACTTCAGTAGCAACTTTCTATGTTGAATTTTTTTTTTCAGCTTTAAATCGTCGAGGCCAAGACCTAAGATAAGATAAAAGATAACGCCGTTCCGGCATATAAGCCATACAAGAGCCACATGCTTCTTGCTTTTTTCCACTATTTGTTTCAACTTTAAGCTGATAAAGGTAGTATTTAAAAAGCTAAGATAAAAACTTAGAGAAGTAGTGAACGTGAATCACAATTTACCGAACTAGAATCATAGCTTCAGATGTGGATTACTTGACCCGCTAAGGATCTAGGTACCCCGCAGCTCAGCACCCGCACTTCCGTGCCGCGCCTCTCGCATCCAGCTTCCATTTCGCGTCGTGACCTTAGAATGGCACTCAAAGATTGGTATTTTTGTATTCACTTCACACCCCATATCTTACACAACTTCTTTCATCACGTCTTTCCAAGGAATGATTAAATTTTGTCAGTCAAAATGTGTAAGAAAATAGGTCTTTGGTCTAATCTTTATCAACTTTCGATGCATTCAAGCGTCTCAGAAAAGATTAAGTGCGTGCCGCCACAGTCACAAAAAAAATTGCGCAAATTAATGAATTTTCTTCGCATGTTCTCCTGATTGCCATTTCAATCAAAATAAATTTGACCGTTCAATCGATAG
This sequence comes from Metschnikowia peoriensis, assembly GCA_030573015.1. NCBI lineage: Eukaryota > Fungi > Ascomycota > Pichiomycetes > Serinales > Metschnikowiaceae > Metschnikowia > Metschnikowia peoriensis. The sequence goes on along the minus strand of JAJMCO010000011.1, from coordinate 31,581 downwards.
TAGGATATCCATACTCGCATATCTAGGTCTCTCTATTCTTTTCCAGCTAGCAACATTGAAGAGTTTTTTCTCTCGCTTTGCCAAAGCAACCCTTTTTTTTTAGACGCATCCATATTCAGTGTGGTGACGAGGAACTCGTATTCTGCACGGCTTCGGTTGAATTTTCGTCTCAGTACTTTTTGGCTCAACCCGTCCTAAAAATCACGAAGCAATGTTTTTACTGGGGCTTGTGTAGTTATCATCCATTTCCTCTGCTTGTTTGATTACTACGAAAAAATATTCCAGGCCTTAGTCTCCTTCTCAAGTAGGAAGAATGAGGCTAGATTAAGAACACAAACCATTCATGCAACACGTGCGACAAACTCCACTGGGACATGAGCCATTAGCGTCATTTAAACGGTAAATCAAATTAAACCCCTGAAGAGAATCAGAATCACGTTTGACACGTCATTTATGTCAAAAACACTTGGCCGAGTACGACAATATTAATTCACGTCATCTCCGTAGTAACAGGTAATTCTGCATAGTATAGGGTGATGTTAATCTGGTATGGGATAAATCACTCATTCCTGATATCTTGAGCAATCAAACACCTCATGTCATTTCTTTGGCGACCTCAAAGCACGTGGAGTACGCAGTGATTTGAAACTATGTCGCTAGACTGTGCCATCAACATAAATAAATGACGGATCAATTTAGTCAAGATTTTGACTGTATTATTTGTCTGTTACGTCGATCATAATTTTTCCAGCTGAAGAAAGTTTGTTAATATTAATTTACTGGGATATATTAGCATCATCACTTCATGGCAAGAATTTCCTTTCTTTTGACCGATACATCTATATAAAGGAAGGAGAGATGATACTAACCATCGCTCTCTGAAAACTATAAATTACAGACAGCCCTCTAATGAGCTCCCGAATACATACCGTTTGGCGAACAAAAGCACACTTCACGCCGTACCACGGCAAAAGAGGGCAATCAAATACATATTTGTAATTGCTTTGCATCTTTAGTCATATGATGTCGTGAAGATTCTCGGAAATGGAAGGCACTCATGATTTAATGCAAAACCAGATAGAATTGTTGTTAAAGAGATGAGCACAAGTTGTGCTTCACCAATTCGGGACATGGATAGAAAAAGAAAATCAAAAGTAACGAAGAAAAAGAAAAGAATAAAGAGTTCCTCAAGCGAAAGATATTACAACAGGTCGGTTCGATCCTGAAAATATTTATTTGTGAAATTTGAGTAACATACTTTCTTTTATTGAACTTTTCCTTGGAGTCAAACAGGCCAATGATGTACTTTCTTGGACTATCATATAACTTTGGCGAGATCAATTTTTTTTTTTTTCGTTATCATTCTACCAATCGTTCGAAGAGGATATACGCTCGACCAACTCCTCTAACATCTTAGAATCCTCATGATCAAATCCATTAAGAATTAGGCAGTCTATATCCAATACTCCCACAGTTTTGCCCCCCAGGACTATCGGAATTACTAGCTCACTCTTTGTCTCTCCGTCACAAGCGATATGACCTGGAAATTTACTAACATCGGCAACGAGCTGAGTTTTCTGATGCGCTGCTGCAGTGCCACAAACACCATTCCCGAATGTTATAGTTTGGCAAGCTACCTTGCCTTGAAAAGGACCAAGTATGAGCTGATCAGAAGTAGTTGGATCAAGAACATAGAACCCTGCCCAGTTGACTGGGATCTGAAGTTGATGATAAGCGTGCCAAATGAGAGAGGATGCATTTGCCAAGTTCGCAACCCAATTTCTCGTTCCTACGCACAATGCATCATATGATTCGATAATATTTTGAAGAGTATCCGCCTTCAGAGTAGTCTCAAAATTGGAATAATCAGCGTGGTTTTTGTGTGCTGTCATATTTGCCTTGCATTTCAATTAAGTTTTTTAACTCAGCCATGTGTAGTCCCTTTTTCGGACCTGTGTCGCACACCAGCGAGCTATTGTCAACGCGACATTCGATCAACGGAGCTACCGCAGCAAGTCTTGAAAAGGAGTCTGTTTCCTCCCATTCTCCTTTGTTGACGATTCCCTTCCGTTTACGATGCTTCACTCTTATTCTTTGTCCTTTTGGTATCAGAATATACAAAGGATACATGTATGGCTGAGCAAAATGACCCTTTTCAAAATTACAAGTAACCGCACCAGAAATCTTCATTGTGTTCCCTAACTGAATCTGACCTGACAAAGAAAGAATAATATTGCGATTCGAGGGATTGATAAAATCCGTAGGTGCATGTAAAGAGCTGTCTATGTGGATGCTTACCCGATATAAAGAAGAGACAAGTCCCGCTCTTCCATATACTGCGTTAATGCAGTTTGTCAAGGCAATTTTTCTACCTAGTACGAGAGCATTGGCCAAATACTTTGGGTCATACTGTTGCAAATACCATGATTTGTTTTCCTTTTCATAATATACGATCATCAGTCCATCCTCAGTCATAAAGGTATTATGATGGTTCTTCATAAGACGTGCTATTTTTTCAGTCTTGAAGTCGTCCAACCCCTCGATTATCACCTTGTGATAGCGGGAATTGCCAAACGAACTTTTTAGGAGTTTCTTGAACATTCTGGTTTTATTTTTATCGAAGGAAGATTTCAATTTGCTGGACAAACTTTTGTCAGCCAGTATGTCTTTTAGCCAGCTAAATATATCGGGCTCTAAAGGACTCAAAGGATCTAAGGGCCCCGATGTTTTCACTGTCGATGCAATGGCCAAATCTTGAGAGCTCCCAATACTCTCATTGCATATTTCAGTACCGTCTCGATTGCAAGCTGTAATACTATTCTCGAGCAAATTCGACCTGTCGTGGATTACTCTGGCACTTGCCAAGAATAAGCACGCAGTTGAGTAAAAAAAGGTCCTCATTTTCTTCGAAACTTTGTCTTTTGATAGAACAAGAAGAATAATTCTTCGATTTACCAAAAAGAAGACTCTTACATGTCTATATTCGCTTCGAGCCGTCCAAAAAGATTGTTACTGCACTTCGAAATTTTAGCAGACACTAAAACGTTAATGCAATATACTTCAATCTTTCAGCATCGAACAAAAAAAAAAAAAACTACAGATATTAAAATTTTATGTAGGCTGTATGATTTTCCTTTCATATCCTCTATTGGATAACCCCATTGGCATAGCAATGTAACGTCAAGCAATGAGGCATATCAAAGGCATCCCACAAAGCATGGCAATGGCCACCCATTCAATGCGAACTCTTACCACGACCTCAAGAAGGAGACGGTCTACATGAAATAAAACAAAAGTCTAGGCAAGTAAACTAGCAAGGAGGTCATCGCACTAAATGTTCATTCTTTTTAAATATGCTGAAGGAAAAGGATGACATTGACCTTCAAGGCGAATATCAAGAAGTGGGCACCATGCATCTTTTGTATGCTGCCTAAAACAGCTATGTCGCTATGTCGATATTATAATTTTTTGATAGTGCTTCTGTTTCCCGATCCTATGAGATACAAAATTTGTGTAATACCCTTTTACTTCCGCGTAAGTTGTCGTACTCATATTTGCGTCCCGTTCTATAGTTAATTCGCTCATCTAGACTGCATGTCTTGCTTGTTACAAGACCACCGATAACAGAGCCCGCAGACATCTCAGCAGCAGTAAAATTCAAGAATCTCTTATGCTCCCCATTGAAGAATACGTTTTTTAATCTATATATGTCATCACTGGGCAAATATCTGTACCCCTTGGATCGATTTGAAGCACTCCTTGTTTCAAAGGGAATTCTTAGGACAAAGATTTTTCACAGTGAAGATGATCTGTCCGCACCTCCCAACATGAGAAATCTGTGTTCAAAGCGTGACTTTCAACTTTCAACAGGACTAAATGGCTCCGTTTCAACATTAGAGAAATCACAGTTTCTGGACGAATATTTCATTCACCACCCTGATTTGTTTTATTGCTCTGAAGGCTTTGAAAGCTTGCTCAGGAATCGAAAGTTTGATCCTGCCGACGACCTCTTTTTCACATATGAAAAAATTTGCGAGGCAGGCTCCGCAATTAGCCAAAATATTCTTCAAAAAATTAACGAGGTCAATTCGGGTTTATTTGAGCAATCTGTAAAAAAGAATTACGAAGCATACCATTTGTGGGAACAGCACGACAGTACAACTAAACGAGAGATTTCTTCTCTTAATGACAGAGATCTTGAGGAGTTTGGAAATGGAGGTGTTTACCCCCCTCGCTTGCCTGAATCACCCTCTTCAAAGTTGGAAAGGGTCAGTCAGATTCTCGAAATTGCTCCTGCCAACAAATTTCGCGACCTGATTGAATTGGATTGTCAAAATGTGGGGAAATTAAATGGTCTATCTTCCTCATTAAAATATAAAAACAACTTATCAGCGTTAGTGAGAGCCAACAATAACATTGAATATTTGTTGATATGTTGCCAATCTGATATTTTAATCTTCGAATTTGACAAAGAAATGCACATTCCCAAAACAGATCCAATCTTGACAATAACCACAAGGCCTCTTTTTACATCGACAAGTGATCGAATTTCCCTGACCTGGCCGTTCTTTCCCCATACCTTAAACTCAATAAAATCATACCCAGATTGGGTGAATGGCGATGTTGTGGTGGCTTGCTCCGATGATGGTAGAGTCCTTATTTGGAATGTTGATAGCTTGATTACGTATGTTCAAGAACTGAGATCAAAGCCTAGAAATCCCCGATATGCAATTCGAATTGAGTGCGATCACTCCCTCAACCTAGGCTCATCAACTTGGGGTATTGATGTCAAAAGCGCATTTGATATTCATGGTAAAAAACATCATATACTTGCTGCCTCTGCTAATAACAAGCGTGTTACGCTATTTTACTACCACGAAACTTTACATCAATTTTCCCAGATCGAAACCCATTCAGTCTTGCACAATATACCAGAAGTATCAATCATCAACTACAAAATACGAGGTGCCGACCATTACGCTATTCTAACTTGCGGAACGATTTCTGGTGAGCTTATCACTTTCAAATTTGAGTTCTTCCTAGACGAGTGTCAAGCAGTAAATCCGTCTTCTAGTGAAAACCTCAAATACAAACCTCCAATCGTCACTAGAAGAACATGCTTAGGCGCAGACTGCTGGACAAGCAAACCCATTAATGCGAAGTTTTTCAAAAAGGTGCAATCTTTGAGAGCAATGACCGGCAACCACAACATTGATGAAGAGGCTAGAGTATCTCGAGTTTTGAAAGAATCGAGGATCTTCTCACCAGCAGTGAACCCTTCTTTAAGTTCTGATTTAGGTGTTGCAAGCAGATGGCAATTTTTTGAAACACCAGTCTTTAATTTTGCTAGTCAGACCGGACCTTCCACAGTTGCAAGTTCAGTCAAATTCTGTTCATTTCAAGAAGAATGCAGGAGAATGTTTTACCTAGTTAAAGATCTCTTCAATGATGGTAGCGACAGTGATGGGAATGATTTACGTGATGTAATTCTAGCTGTTTCTACAGATACACGACTCGCTCTTTTCAGAGCAGACACATTATTCTGTTCGGCGGCAACAAAAGCACCTTTTGATTTTTGTTTTTCCACTGATGACGAAAACAAATGGTGCAATAGAATACTGATTAGTGTGCTCGTACCAGAGCTTCTGGCCTATATTGCGGTGACTCAACAGGGCTTGGTGACAATCATGAGACTATGCGAACATCGCGGTGTGTATGGTATGAGACAAGAGCATTTGTTTCCCAATTCGAGAGAAGTTTGTACATCTGAAGACGAGCTTCGCACAATTATCGGTATTACCGTAAGAAACTTGTCACCCCTGGAATTCCTGTGCCGGTTCTTTCTTTACGTTATTTATTCAGATGGTCTTATTTTGACATATCAATTGCGAAGTTGCGCCACCAATGAGGAAGTTTGCTAAGTCGCTTCAGTTTTGGCCAAAGATTTTTCAAGATGTGGCATATTCTGGTTTTTGAGCCAAAACTCTATCCCTATCGAGCTACGTTTTCCCACAGCTTATTGGATATATACTTGCAATGGTGCTCACCAGACTCCAGAGTCTAGATTCGCGCTAGTTTATGATGTAAAATTTAGTTCAAATTCGCGCTCTTAAATTTCAAATCTAGGCCTGAAGATCAAAACATTCAAGGGGCGCGTTTTGAATATACATCAGAACAATTTATCAACACTCTTTTATAAAATTGTCAAACATGGATTTGATGCGCTTGGGACTTCAGTCTCGTAAGACCGGAATTAAGCCAAAAGAAAATTTAGCTAAAGATAAACATGATATGGAAGATATTGATGAATTTTTCAGTGAGTCCAGCTGGGCGGCTCCAACAGGTGACAGGATCAATATAGCACCAGAGTTCAACGTCAAGAAAAAACGAAGCCTAGGGCTGGGAAGACAGCGTTTACCCAAGCCTGATAATAATAATCGTCACTCCATGAAAAGCTCTGATGCCTCACAGAAACCACTGAATTCCCTCGATGAATCAAAACACGGGTTCAAAGCACCTCTGTCACCTCGCCAGGTAGAAACCGGTTTAGAATACATGGGATCTTATGATAATTCTGGCCTTGATTATCTTGATGATTATGAAACCAATATATCAGATACTCTCACCCTGCCTCTGGCTCCCGTTAATACCCGAGCTGAGTGCCTTAGCCCAACAAATGAGCTCTCACATCACTTTCAAAATTTGTCCTCCGACCACAAATCAAAAGCATCAAATTCTCGTCTAACAAAGACCATGGCATTAAAGTATGCAAGCAAAAGAAAAGGGTCAGGGGTACGTAAAGGTGTCCCAAGTGCTTCTTTTACTCAGCCTAGTCCTCGAATTGCACCTGCTTCACCCAGAGAAAAAAGCCAGGATTCTGGCACTGATTCCCAAATTTCACATGACTACCATATGAAACAGGGGAACCATAAAATGTCTGGGTCTTTACCATCACCACCACCTGAAGGGCTACGAAGATCAAAGCGAACCAAGATTGCCCCATTGGCATATTGGAGAAACGAAAGAATTGTGTATAACAGGGTGAGAGAAAATACCGAAAGCCCTGATGGCACATTCGTTCGAAACATAAAGAAAGCGCCGTTGCAAGAAATTGCCGAGGTAATTCATGTTCCTGAAAACTCTCAAAAGGAATTCAGGATGAAGCTGAAGCACCGAACTCGTGCGCGTGTTGCAGCGAATAAGATTAATGATAAAGAGGGCTTTTTTGACTACGAGTCAGACCCAGAAATAGAGGGCTCAGAGTGGTTTAAGCAAAAGTCGCTAGCAACTGAAATATTTGACTATAATGAAGAACAGACAAGCAGAATTGTTGCTTGGGCGCCCAATGGAGGAGAATTCCAACTGCCCATAAGTCATGAGGAGGGACTGCAAGCGGCAGAAAATTTCCGGGTAGCATCTTTATTTGACATGGATCTGGATAATTTGGCTGCTGGTCTACTTGATTTTCCCATCGAAGGCTTTAAGAGCTTGAGGTCAGCCGGCGACTCACTGTTTATATTTCATGTTGCAAAAGGGATGATTGAGGTCACCTTAAATGCTAAAATTTTCGTTGTTACAAGAGGTTGCTCTTTCGAAATTCCCAAGTACAATGTTTACAGTTTTAAGAACTTGGGGCATTGTTCTGCTAGACTTTTTTTCGTTCAATGCCAAGTAAGTTCACAATAATAAATTTTCTACGATGCATTTGGCCAAAAAAATATAGTAAGCAAGTATTCATTCAGATAGACAAAGGATTGGAATGATTTACACTATAAGTTATTCCTTAGTTCTAAATCTGGGTGATTTCGTTTGTTTCAACGTCGTAGTATGCGATCATCTTCACCTTGAATTCAGAGGCTGCAACACCAAACTGCTTCAAAATCAAAGCCTGAGTAACATTTAACGTGTCACCTTTCTGACACACCACAAATGGCTCATTGAGATAAATCTTACCTGACTTTATCTTCGTAGGGATTTTATATTTGTTTCTTAACGTCTCCTCCAATGAATGCGACATGGGTACATCTTCCTCAGTTGAAATTTGGCCGCCTCTGGAGTAAATAATACCTTCAGGAATGGTGAAATCAATGGGTGATTTTGATTTTGCTCTGCTGTAATCAGCCTTTGAATAAGCAGTAAAATATGCAGAAACCGTCTCTGGACTCTCGTTCGTAAACAACAAACCGGGCACACCGCAACAAAGCTTCGATACTTTATGAAGATTATCTTTATATTCTTCTTGGGCGTTATCACCAAGTGCCTTTTCCAAGACTCTTCTTTTACCCAACAATAATTTGGATCCTACCCAGTCAGATCTGATGTCTTGCAAAACAGGAGTTCTTACATCATCCAACTGCAACACCCACAAAAATTTGAACAGGTCAAGGGCCTCCCTAACCTCGTCGAATATACGAGTTTTGTTCTCCCTTCCTTTTTTATCGGTTTGAGCCAAAGTAACAAGCTTGGAACGTTTTGATCTGGGCATTTTGTCGTAATAAAAAGTTGTATAAGAGCAGGAGATGAGATGAGGGTAGACGCACAGGAAAAATCCTCGTGCGCTTTTTCCCATCGCGCGTCAATCACTCTCGCTTCGGGAATGCGAACAAATCATCAGGCTTCACAAGCTTTTATTTCATTCAAAGCTTACCAATTTTAGCACAGTTCTTTGGGCATAAGTGGACGTAAAAATGTACCTCTTGAACTGAGTGTTTGCCATTTGCTACTTTAAATATTAGCTAATAAAGCAAAACAATATCTTTCCTTCATCTCTTTGCTATTTTAAAATGAAAATGAATTAATTCCCGGATTCCCAAAAAGGATTTTTGAGTTTATCGACAACAAAAAAAAAAAACACTTGGGGTTGACATCGTTTGCCGCAGAGGTCGTATAACTTGTACAAAAGAAAGATTCAGCTTTGTCTGCAGCAAATGAATTCATGCAGAGGATCTTGGAATGCTAAGAGGTGAGAAAATCTCATTTGGACTTAGTCGGTATGAAATGTATAAGTATATATCTATTTGATTTTGAGTCTGTCTTTATCATCTGTTATTTCGTGCTATTTAGTGCAGGCACCAATAGCCATTCTAGAAGCTAAAGGCTATTGAATTTTGAAGAACAGTAAGTAGCACTTTCTGACGAGGGCTAAATCAAAAAAGATTTCAATATGAATTAACTATTTTCATATTTAGTCTGTGAAATTTAAGTTACTTTGTAAAAGTTCATAATCCTTGAAAACATATCCATTCTAGAATCACCAGTCACCAGGAACCACTGGTTCCTTTGGTGAGGGAAGGTTTCTCTCATACTTCGTTCCGCCGGGTCTCAAAGGTGGAATATATGGATCTGGGTGAGCATATTCAGCTAATTTTGCTCTTGTACTGGCAATAACAGTTTCCAATTCATTTGGGTCCAGAATATTCTTGTTTCCTTCAAATTGAGCTCTTATTTTTATTGTCTCTTGTCTGTAAGATTGAAACTTGAGATTCGAGTCAAACGCGATTCTCAAAGCTCTCCGAAACAAAGAAGATACCCGTTTGGTATTAGCTTCAGTAAAGGGAAGGACCACCTTTGACATGTTTGTATTTTTGATGAATGAAGAAGAAGCCTTGGTAGTTTTCAAATACACACTGACATTGCTCCGGTTCTTATTGGATGGTGTTTCGGTGTACGGATGTCTCTGGGCGCGTTTATCTTTACATCCTATTTTCTTACTTTTTGAATCTACTTACTGCGGCAAATCACTAGCTAGTGCTCCTCGACAACACTCATCAAGCTTCCCAAGAAAGACAAAATCAATCTTCCTCTTACCTCGTTTATATCTTCTGGGACCAACCAGATGAGAGCACCAATCTTTCTTGCAATAGAAATGGCCAATCTAGCATTTGCGTATTTTTCTTCATCTGTCGTGCGCGAACCTTGATACACCAAATCGTAGTCAACGTAACCAGGTTTGATACCATTTAAAACGTCAAGTAGGTAAACCGCATTTGATAAAGACTGATCACTGAATGATCTAACGTTGGCACTTTTACCGCCTTTTGCAACCTGACTGTTTGCCCATCTCAAGATGTCTGTGTCAGAGATGTTCTTACCATTACCCAAACTAGACAAGGTGTTGGTGATGTTTCTGCGCATCAATTGCCAAACAAGACCTAAGGTTAACAATTTGTTTCCATCAACAATATCAGAACCATCAATTCCAACCAAAGAGAAGTAATTGGCCTTTCCAATTTCAACACCATAATTAGTGTTTTCCAAGGCTTTGAAACGTGATAACTCGGCCCCGTTCGAAGGTCGTTTGTTTATGTGTTTCATGGATACACTTCCTGGTAATACCTTCTCAAATGCCTGTAAAAGAACCAAGCCATCTTTCAAGTCCTCGAAAAGAGAGACAATTGGGGGGTCGACGTCTAATGAATTCAACCAGAGAGTAAAAACTCTTGCTTCTCTTTCTCCTTCCGCATCGAACTCTTCTATTTCGGGGACTTCGTGATCCTCCACGGGATCCAAACCAGGATAAGTATTGAACAAATGTGCCACGAAAGCAAGGTTTAACTTGGGATTTCCTGAGACCAAAGACTTAGGCGTCAAATATTTCCGAACGCCAATTTTGTCTGCATTTACCAAAACTGCTTCAGCACGTTGCAACAAATCCGAAGTTTGCAATGGTGATAAGTCGCAAACTTCCGGTTGCAATTGATTCAAAAGAACTGTGTAATTCTCAGCATCACTTACGTCCTTAGAAAAGTTGGAAACTCTTCTAGTGGATCCTGCGTTTTTCAAATGAAAGTTGAACCATCTCAATAAAATTTGTTCAGGTGGCAATCTCAAAAATTGCTCTAAAGTTTCATCCTCATCCAATAAACGGTATAATTCTGGATGAAGCTTTATGTCCACTTTGGATAACAAACCTCGGCGAATTATTTGCCAAATTAAACCCAAAATCAAATGCTCCTTTCCATCAATTATATCTTCAGAATGAACATTAACAACAACACAGCCAATTGCCTTGGCTGAATTGATAACGATATTTGCATTCTCAGACATTTGAAAGTTGTTGAGGGCCTTCTTTTTAGCAGTCGGCAAATTTAAAACACGTGTATCGATAGTATCGGGCACCGAGTCGTTGATCAACATCGACAATACCAATCCATCTCTACATTCATCAAACATTTGAAACGTGTCTGGATTGAAAGGCAACCTGTCGCCGATGACCGCATCCCCGGCAAGGACCGAATTAACGTGTCTTGTGAATTCAGATCTTTCCTCGTCATTGATGGTATGAGTGGTACCTGATGTTTTTCCACTCAAATATGTTTTGTTAGCTGTATTAGCTGTAGCAATTGGCGCAACGCCCGTGAAAGCCTTACCGGGACTTGTGGGGGCAACAGCACCACTGGAATGTGTTCCTGAGGGAGAAAGATGCGAGTCTCTCGTTCCGCTCTTCAACTTCAGAATCAAGGCAACATAATCCTCCAATTCAACGTGTCCAGAAGCGTCAACATCCACAGTTTTCAAAGTTTCCCGTGTCTCGTCGTAGGTAAATCTCCCTCCTTGAGAAACAGAGTTGATAACATCTTTCTTCTCAGCCCATCCTTTGTCATCCAAATCTATTTTTCTAAAATCTTCAATTATACCAAAGATATCCTCTTGTTGCAATTCGGGATATTTCTTTTGCAATCTTAAAACATTCATTTTGATTTATCTGAAAATGGGAGGTATGTAAAAGGAATATTTGCTGCTTTCTTGCGGGGACAATGATTGCGAGGGGCGGAGTAAATTGGTAAATACACGACGTTAATTAGAGATACGATCACATACAGTCGCGTTTAGGTTAGAATGGTTTTGAATTCTAAGTTAATTACGTACCTTCAGGAATTTTCTCACAACTTTACTGCACTCATATTCGGTATTAATCAGTGTCTTGTTCGAGCTGTTTCTCATTTCCTATTCTTTACTCAATGGAAATTGCCAATAATCTAGTTGGAGCAGGCCTAGCTGCGACCATGGAAAATGCTTCACCTAATCGAAGAAGCTCCCTCACTCTCGATAACGAACTTCCGGAAATAAATTTGGAACAGGTGCAGCTTCAATTTGATCTTCGCAATGAAATGCGAGACCTTCTTGTCGAAAACAATCAGATGTATATTTTAACCATGAATTATGCTTACAGAATCGATCTCGGAAACCCGCTTAGCGTGTTAAAAGTTGTTCTACCTGGAGATTCTACGGAAACTTCCACGTTAACAAACGCGTGGCTTAATCAAAATGGGGACTATCTTATTGTTCAAATGAATAACAAAAACCACTATCTTTTGCACAGTTCATATTCTCAGTTTAAACCACTTCCGCGTCTTAAAGGTTTGCGGTTGGAGTTTTTGATATTCGGTCAATCAGACAATTTTGATACCGTAGACTTTATTGCTTCTACAAAGGATGGAATCATTTACGCTGTCTCGGTCAAGTTTCATGATCCTGTCACACAGGCAAACAAGCGGGATGACAAACTCGTACGCCAAGTTTACAGTACAAAATATCATATTTCAGGCATGCTTTTATCATTGGATTCTAAAGCATTTCAGATATTTACAGCTGGTGGTGCTAAATTATCTTGGACTTGTCATCTGTCAACCACGCGTGATTTCATAGAAGCGTTCCGTGATAAACCGACGGAGGAGATTATAGCAGACACGCAGAATCACATTTATGTTTTAAAGTCGTTCTATTACTGCTCGTTGGGGACTTCTGGTAAAATTGTCTCAAATGACCCCAATATTGATACCACTTCCAGTATCATCAGTGATTGGAAGCCATACAACTTTAATCTGGGGAAGCAATTGCTACTAGTAACAGAATACTTTCTTTTACTTGTTACACCAGACAGCAAAAGGTTAGTCGCTTTAAGTAAGATTGGGCACATACCTCCCTTGGTTATTCCTTTGTCCTCGATTATTGGTGAAGAAGAAATCTTAGGGGTAACAGAGGAATCTAATGGTCAAACACGGTGGCTTTACACCCAGAACAATGTTTATGAAATTATCATATCCAATGAATATTTCTCGTTATGGCGCACATTTTATAACATGGGCATGTACGGACATGCCTTGAAAATGGTGGAGGCCAGCCCTGAAAAAGGTGAGACTGCGACGATCAAGAATATCATTTATGTGAAGCAGGCGTACGAACTACTACAAGAAGGAGGCCTTGGTTTGGATTTTTCCTCAGAATCTTTGAAGGAACAACAGATACGTTTTAATTGTTTAAAAAGTGGCATTAAATTACTAGCTAAGCTGCAGGAACCTTTTGAAAAGGTCACATTGATGCTTTTAAGCGTGGATGCTGATGATATCTTCTTGAACAATACTTCGCGGGACTTATTGAAAGATTATCTTCTGATGAAGTTTGATCAAGCATGGCATGCTGAGGAGAAATTGAACTATATCATTCTTTCAAGTTGGATAGTAAAAACATATTTGGAAGCAATACAGAAAGCTGAGGCTTCTGTTGAACGCGAAGCCTTCTTTAATCCAGCCACAAAAGGACTTCAGTTAAAATCCAAGGCAGAACTGAAAGCCCTAGAAGCATCTATGTTTTCCTTCTTGAAGAACAACATTGAAAATGTGGATCGCAAAACTGTCTACCAATTGATGATCAAAATGGGATTTGGAGATAGTCTTGTGAAATTTGCTGAATTATTCAATGATTATCAGTACATCGTCTATCACCACATCGAAAATGAGTCATGGTCCAAGGCCATTCAAGCCATGAAAAAATTGCATCTTCAAGGGAATCAAAAGTCGATTCAAGTCATACTTGATACATCTTTTCCAGTTTTATTGAGAGCACCGCAGATTACCACAGAATTTTGGCTCACGCTTGATGACTTTGACTTTGAGAGACTACTTCCTGCTATTCTTCATTTTAATCAACTACACGTGACACTCCTGTATTCTCAGAACCCAATTTTTCGCTTTTTCCTGAAATTGATTTTTGAGAAGGGAATCATTAGTCCGGTCATTAATAATCAATACTTGTCTTTGATGATCTCTCACTCCATTTCTTCAGATGACTCACAAATCACTAAGGATATTTTAAAAACCTTGGAGTTTTTAAGAAGCATCATGGATAGGTTCGAGCATAGTGGAAGTTTTGACGCTGACTTTATTTTGAGATCATGTTTGCGCTTTCGAAAAATTGAGCCTGCTATCTCCATTCTTATCGAGGAACTCAAGCAATATGACACAGCATTGACCCTCGCCTTGAAAAATGGGTCGTGTCGCTTGGGTGAAACAATCTTATTGAAATTTGACAAGGGTTCCAAATACAGAGCTAATGACAATATGTACGTTTTGCAAGCCGAAGGTGATATCTTTTCAGGTCATGACTTCAGCAGCACAAGACTTGAAGATAGCTCATTGAAATTCCGAAAAACCTTATGGTTTATTTACGCGCGCTACTTAATTAACGGTGTTTGCAACGGGGTTCATTTCGATGTTCCAATAATGGGGCAAACATTACAGACTGGTGATCAAAAGACATTGAATGAGAAAATCAAGGTCATTGACTCTGTGGAGCAGAATTTTGGAGAAAATGTAACTGAGGCGCAAAGCTTTCAGTTAAGTAGGGTATTATCCTATCTTTTCACATTGTCCAAATCGTTTGGTGGTTCTGGTGATCTTCTTTCATTCAAAGACCTTTTACCATTACTTCCCGAGTCTGTTTTAATCAATCACTTTAGGGATGATATTGTTCAGTCATTACACCACTATAACAGTCAAATTAATCACCTAGGGTTGGAGATGCAGGAATCCGCAATTACTGCATCAAAATTAAAAACACAAGTCGCCGAATCTAATATTGAGATCAAAAAAGGACAAATTTTAACCATCATAGAGCCAGGAGAGTCTTGCTGCTTGTGTCAGAAGATTCTCATAGAAAAAAACATTTTGGTGTTTCCGAATTGTCACCATGGTTGTCACAAAGAGTGCGCGGCACGGTTCTTCCTCCGGCTGAAAGGGGATTACAAATTTAAGAAACTAATTCAGAATTTCAAGCATTCTTCGGATATAGTGCATAAGAATGCGTTGGAGAAATTCTTGATCAAAGCGTGTCCGTTATGCAATGAAAGCAACCTTAATTCTCTAGATGACGACTCCATCGATTTTGACCGAAACGATGCAGATGTCGCAGACTGGTCAATATCTCACGTGACTTTTTCTCGCATTTAACTTTTTTTGCAAGCTCATCTCCCTCATCTCTTCTTACTATCATCTCAAAAATGGGAAAAACTCAAAAAAAGAATAGCAAGGGTCGTTTAGACCGGTATTATTACTTAGCCAAAGAAAAGGGTTATAGAGCTCGTTCCTCATTCAAAATCATTCAAATTAACGAAAAGTATGGTCATTTTTTAGAAAAGTCAAAGGTAGTTGTGGATTTATGTGCCGCCCCAGGCTCCTGGTGTCAAGTCGCCTCTAATTTATGCCCTATAAACTCTTTGATTGTTGGTGTGGATATTGTTCCCATTAAGCC
Organism: Metschnikowia peoriensis; assembly: GCA_030573015.1. Classification (NCBI taxonomy): domain Eukaryota; kingdom Fungi; phylum Ascomycota; class Pichiomycetes; order Serinales; family Metschnikowiaceae; genus Metschnikowia; species Metschnikowia peoriensis. Next base: position 16,053 of record JAJMCO010000011.1, on the reverse strand, counting down.
ACTCCCAAATTGTATTACTTTCCAGTCTGATATCACAACAGAAGATTGCAGGTCTAAGCTTAGAGGTCACCTCAAAACGTGGAAAGCCGATACTGTTCTCCATGATGGAGCACCAAATGTTGGTTTGGGATGGGTTCAGGATGCTTTCACTCAATCTCAATTAGTATTGAAAGCTTTGAAACTTGCCACAGAGCATTTAATTCAGGGTGGAACTTTTGTTACGAAGGTTTTCAGATCCAAAGACTACAACAATTTAATGTGGGTTTTCCAACAATTGTTCGACAAAGTCGAAGCTACAAAACCTCCTTCGTCCCGTAATGTTTCTGCAGAGATTTTTGTTGTTTGTCAGGGCTACAAGGCACCCAAGAAACTAGATCCTCGTTTGTTAGAATTGAAAGAAGTGTTTGAAGAAGTGGCTCAAGGAAAGGCAAACAACGAAGCTAAAGTGTTCAATCCTGAGAAGCACACTAGAAAAAGACAGGGTTATGACGAAGGTGATTATTTGCTTTACAAGGAAATGCCGCTCTTGGAGTTTGTTAGAAATGAAGAGCCAATTAACACCTTGGGTACTTTAAACAAATTAATAGAGCCATCGAAAGATGATCAGGAGTGGAAAATCTTGAAAAAATTGAGGCATTGTACCCCTGAATTTCGTGAATGTGTGAAAGACTTGAAAGTCTTAGGAAAAAAAGATTTTAAATTGATTCTTAAATTCAGAAAGGAAGCAAGAGAAATCTTGGGACTAGATGACGAACCTGAAACTGAGGAAAAAAATACTGAGGAAGTTTTCTTGACTGAGGATGACAGAATTAACTCGGAACTTGACAAAATGTCGGAAAGGCTTAAGCAGAAAAGAAGACGTGAAAAGAAGCGTGCTAATGAATTGAAGCAGAAAGAAATAAAGCGTGCTCAAATGAATATGATGACAGATATGTCTATTGGTATCGAAGCAGGGCAATCTGGAATGGACTCAATGTTTAGCTTGACTACTGCTGAAAAAACAGGACAACTTGAAGATCTTGCCAAAGGCAAAAGAAAGATGGTTTTCAGTGACGATGCTCTTCCTTCAGTAGATGCAAATGTCGAAGAGATAGATTCTGAGACTGAACTCGATAATTTGGAAGCCCTGCTTGATGACATGTATGAAAAGTACAAACAAAAAAGAGCAGAGAAGAGTTCTAACTATAGAGCAAAGATGATGAGAGGTGATGCAGACGATGAACCCTGGGACGGGATTACTTCCAATAATGAGGAAAGTGAAGATGAGGCAGGTCTTTTTGAGTCGGACTCCGATTCTGAAAACGAAGCAGATTCAGATGAAAAAATCCGCGAAATTATGAGAAAGAAACAGAAGGATGATTCCAACAAACAGGCGTCCGCATTTTTCGCTTCAAATCCTGTTTTCTCGGAAGTTTGCGACGATGAGTTGCTCGACGGTTTGAAAAAACCATCCGATAAACCTACGAGAATCCAGAAGTCTGGCTCGCACAAACTGGATGTGGCCGAATCTGACCTGGAAATGGAGATTGTTCAGGCTGAAAGTATTTCTGATGATGATTACGACTCTAACGAGGAAAGTATTGGGCGCCAACTCAAGGCAGCTCAGAGTCAAAAAGAGAGGGTTGATCTCAACACGGTGGAAGCGATGACCCTTGCTCATCAAGTTGCTCTCGGAAAAATGAACAAGCACGACTTGGTTAATGAGGGTATCAACAAATATGCTTTTAGAGACAGAGAAAATCTCCCTGATTGGTTTATGGATGATGAAAAGATGCACTCCAGGGTTGCGAAGCCAATTACCAAAGAGGCTGCTGCTGCGATAAAGGAAAAGATGAAGGAGATGAACGCTCGTCCAATCAAGAAGGTCTTGGAAGCTCAAGGAAGAAAGAAGATGAGAGCTTTGAGAAGACTTGAAAAACTCAAGAAAAAGAGTGATTTGATCAATGAAGATGGTGCCAAGAGTGAGAAGGATAAAGCTGAGGAAATCCTGAGCTTGATGCGGAAGTTAACTAAGAAGCAAAAGGTTAAGCCAAAAACCACACTTGTTGTCGCAAAGGGTCACAATAGAGGCTTGAGTGGAAGACCTAAAGGAGTGAAGGGTAAGTATAAGATGGTTGATGGTGTCATGAAGAATGAGCAAAGGGCATTGAGACGTATCGCGAAAAAACACAAGAAGTAGCTAAATATTAAAACTATTAATTAATATTATTATTAACACTTGAAATCCCGGGTTTGTTCGTTCGTTTGTTCGAAGTTTCAATTCTGCCTTTAAATAAACGGAGTAGTGAATTACCTGCAACATTAAACAGTACCCGAACGAAAAACATGTGAGGGAATAAATTTAAGAGCAGACACGAAACAAGGTACATGTCCGATTTTCTCAAGTTAATAAATTAGGATAAAGAGCTTTAGAATTAAGCATTATGTATGTAAATTGTGTCAAATACAAGTAAATTAAAGTTTGAGCCTCTTTATAGTACACTTGCATTCTCGGTCGTGTCGCACACGATACATATTGTAGACAGCGACATGGTGAACGCCCTTCTGACTTTATACGACAAGACACGTTCCGGTAATCTAACATAAATCAAAATATATCGCTTTTTTTTTATTTGTTGTGATATATTGAGAAGCATCTTCTTTTTTTCCTCCCTTGTGTCAATCAAGTGGTTTTTGCGCTCTTTGACATTCCAATGCAGACTCAAGTCGCTAGTGGCTCCCCGGATGAGCCTTTCAATGGTCCAAATCTTAATATTACCCTAACATGCCCTGAATGTAAAATCTTTCCACCTGATTTAATCGAACGATTCAGCGAAGGTGATATAGTATGTGGCAGTTGTGGGCTAGTTTTAAGTGATCGTGTTGTCGATACTAGGTCTGAATGGAGAACGTTTAGTAATGATGACCAGAATGGCGATGACCCCTCTCGTGTTGGTGATGCTGGAAACCCTTTGCTCGAAAGTGAGGATCTCTCAACCATGATATCTTATGTTCCAGAAAATGTAAAAGCTGGTCGTGAATTAAACCGAGCCCAATCCAAATCTCTTGTGGACAAAAAAGATAATGCGTTGGCTGCAGCTTATGCCAAGATTTCTCAGATGTGTGATGGATACCAACTACCAAAAATTGTTCAAGATGGTGCTAAGGAAGTATACAAGCTTGTGTACGATGAAAAGCGTTTGAGAGGAAAGTCTCAAGAGTCAATAATGGCAGCTGCCATTTTCATTGGATGTCGTAAGGCAAAAGTAGCCAGAACCTTTAAAGAAATATGGGCTCTCACTAACGTCCCCAAAAAGGAGATTGGAAAAGTTTTTAAGATAATGAGGCAGGTAATACAGGAAAAGAATGAAACCAACCCCAATGCATATTCCCTAATCGAGGATAGCGAGCAAACTACGCAAACATCTGCCGAAGATCTAATACGTCGTTTCTGTTCTCATTTGGGTCTTTCAAATGAAGTTACTAATGCAGCAGAGCACATTGCAAGAAAATGCAAAGGCTCGGGAATCTTAGCAGGACGCTCACCTATCACTATTGCAGCAACGGTTATATACATGGCATCGCTCATCTTCGGTTCCGAAGTGTCGCCTTCGAAAATCGCGAACAAAACTGGTGTGAGTGATGGAACTATAAAGACGTCCTATAAGGTACTTTATGAAGATAGAGATAAACTTATAGACCCGAGCTGGGTCGACAGTGACAAACTAGACAGGTTACCCAAATTATTGAGAGACTAGTTTCGTTTATTTAGGTCAACCTGATCCTCATGTTTTTTGCTAATTACGACTTTCTCAAGCCTTCGAATTAAATAATTAATATTTGATCGGGTATGCAATCTGATTGTGCGTCTATTCTCATCTCTTTAAATTTTTGCGTAGACGTTTGACAGTTAATCCACACCTCTTGAAATCACATGTAGTGGTGCACACAAACAAATTTTGTGACACTCGCGTCGACAAATGTTCGTCTTATGAGTGGAACAATTGAGGCAATTATCTACTCAAAACTATGCAAGCATTACCACTGGACTTTTTCGAAACTCTATTCCTCAAGTATGAGTCCGCTTTGAAGACTGATGATATATATTACACTGGTGAGTCCGCACATGTGGAAAGTTTGACTCTGAAAGTGAACGGTTCAAACTATGATTACCATTTGACAGAGCTCAAAAGTCTCGAAAAACGGCCAGAAAAAGGAAGTATAAACCAAAACCCGTTTGAAAAAGAAGAGCCTGAACTTACGATTTTGGAATCTTTTGGTGGCGATAATGAATTCAGGGTAGTTTTAAACAAATTTCCTGTCGTACCTGCTCATTTCATGCTCATTACAAAGAAGTTTAAATCGCAAGATTCCCCGTTGTCTCCTAATGAATTGTTGGCAACCTATTCTATTTTAAAAAAATTGGCCTTGGATGATAAAGACAAAAACTGGTTTGCATTTTACAATTGTGGTCCAAAGAGTGGCGCTTCACAACCTCATAAGCATATTCAATTTATGAGTCTTCCCGAGAACTTCGAGCCATTTGCAGACAGACTTATCCAATCGTCGGAACATTTCATTCCAAGCCAAACTAGAGAACCACTTCAAGATGCCAACTTGCCATTTGCTCACTTTGTTGCTAAGTTGCCGACTGAATGGGGCAATGATTCGGAGGAGACTTTATTGATGACTTTCTACTCCTTGATTCAAAATGCTCTCAATGTTCTAAAGGACCACGATTGTGACCATATTTCCTACAATTTCTGCGCTACAACTAGGTATATGATGTTGGTGCCAAGAAGTGAGGCAAACTTCGAAGGCATTGGAATCAATTCATGCGGTTTCATGGGGTTGATTTTGTGTAAAAATACTGAAATCTCAAATTGCGTAAAAGAAAGAGGATTTGAGCAGATATTAAGTTCAGTTGGCTTTCCTAACACGTCCGGCTCTAGAACTAATGAGTTCCAGTACTGATTTTAGCTTGTGTTTATATGCAGTATAATAAAAATCCAGACAGCCAATCAATTTCAAGGTTTCGCAAACTTCTCGCACGAAGATATTTGGTGTCAAATTCACATTCATCCTAGTATTTTTATCCACACTCACCATGGCTTCGATCACATCTATTGTCAAGGCATCAGACTGGATCTTATCTAGACCTACTTTGTCGAAGGTAGTTCTTCCAGTTGCTAAAACCTTCTGTGCCTATGCTGGCTACAGGGAAATGGGCTTGAAGTATGTTTTTTCTATTTAGTCAAATAACTCAACTCCTTCGATCTGTGAACAACTATCCCTGCTCATCTTGTATACTAACCCGCAGATTCAATGACTTGATTGCTGAGGAGAACCCCATTGCACAAAAGGCCATTTCGAGATTGCCAGAAGACCAGTTGTATGCTAGAAACTTCAGAACCCTCACGGCTCATCAACTCGCTTTATCTCACCAATTGTTACCCCCAAACAAGGCCGTTCAACCAGAGGAAGACACGCATTATTTGATTCCTTACCTTTTGGAAGCCGAGAAGGAGGCTTTCGAAAAGGCCGAATTAGATCAAATGAAAATCTAAATTTAGCAATTTAATAAAAAGAAGTGAATTTTAAAACTAAAGTCTTTGAAAATTGGACTATAAAATGAATTAGAATCGTTCTGTAATCTATAAATTTAAAACATTCCGACTCTGAACTTTCTTAATTGTTCCAAGACCAAAAATGTCACGATTGTATGAGGACCTAGTCTGATAAAGGAAGGTAACCAACCTCTGAACATAAAACCTGGACCCTCGGTTTTTACTGCCGTTTTCAAAATTGAGATAGCACCACTACTAGATCCCTTGGCATTCATGATTCTAGTTTTCACGACGTCTGCTGGGGAACACACGGTAGTGGCCACAAGACCAGCTAGCAAACTGGCACTGAAATGAGTAGACTTTTTTGATGGGTCCATACTAAAATTACCAACCAAAAGGTTCTTGGCAATGTCGTAAGTGACAACTTGAGAGGCTGTCATGAGGATACCTCTCACCAAGTTCGGCATAAGACCTCTGAAAAGCGACTGAACACCCTCATTCTTAGTGATTTGAAAAATACCTTCGAACGCGTTACGGTAGTTTCTTCTGTCTTTTGCAGGCAATGTGGAATCATTTTGCATTCTTATATTGACAACATCCGATGGATTACCAACTAAGCCACCCAAAGCTCCTGAAAGCATTGACATTGGCAATAAACTTACTGTTGTTGGCATCTTCTGGTACTTCTCTTGATATGCCTCTTTCATGAACTCGTATGCACCAAATCTTACTGTAGAGTACGTTGCTTGTCTGAGCAATGAAGCTGTTAACCCGGAGTAAATTTTGAAAAATCCCTCATTCTTGATTATCTGATACACCATAGAGAAGAGGGATTGACCTGGCTCTTTGGCAGTTTGCAAGCGGACCTTAGCCAAATCTAATGGGTGTGTCACCAAACATGCTGCCATGCTAGAAGCACCTCCATACCAAAATCTTATTTTGTCAGTAAGATAGTCCTGCCAAGTCTAATTAAGTTTTGTTATTCATACATACGGGTAGTTCACTTTTTGTTTGTTTACCGACATTTCTGATGAACAATAAAAGAGTACATATTGAACCGTCTGCTCGCCTGTTTTTCTTTTTTTTTTTTTTTTTTTTTTTTTTTTTTTTTTTTTTTTTCTTTTTTTCCCAAAAGAAACGATGGAAGTGCTATCGCGATTTCGATTACCATACCGTTTCGATTATCCAGGCAGGGATAATTACCAAAGAATAACAGCATGTTCAATAAATCAGCACGCTCAAAGGTTTTTATCCTGAGAGTCAATTCAAAATCTACAGAAGGTAAGTGCAATTTCAAAGCACATCTTGTCCGATCTTGATCAATTTTTCTATTCAAGGCATAAAATCCAGTAGAAATTATGCGAAAGACAATAACTACATTTTGTACTCACTTATAATCTATTTTTCCGTTAATCCTATAACTGTGTTTTGTCTTTGAGTCTGATGTCATTTATCTTTTTCCTTCTTGTTATGATTATAACTAGTACTATTTATATTGTTTTTCATTTTCTTACTGGATATTCTTACTTTTAAAAAAAGATCAAAGTGACGCTAATTATTCACGGAAGCACACGGGACTGGTAAATTATACAAAATCGCAGTGGCTCTTGAGAAAAATCAACAATGTTGCTTATTGGCCTGTTCAAGTACTAGCTCCCTTCAAGAAAATTCTGAAAGAACTTTTTACTCCTTCAAAATAACAGAACTTGTTGGACTCATAAATTTTCACGAGTTACTAAAAGAAACCCCCAGACGTCACTTATCGTGGGAGTCGGGCGGTGCAGTACTGCATAATCCGACACTATCCCTTTTTAATCGCTCGCCCAACTTTCATTGCTAGTTTTGCTCAGCAACCATGAGTCGGGCTGAAGTTGACTTGCAAATCAGTGTCCGAAAGGCATGCAATAACGAAGAGGTTCCGCCCAAGAGAAAGCATGTTAGGGCTTGTATTGTGTACACTTGGGACCACAAGAACTCCCGTGCATTTTGGAATGCTGTCAAGATTCAGCCATTGCAAAGCAGCGAAATACAATTGTTCAAAGCATTGATAATGATACATAAAGTTCTTCAAGAGGGCCACCCAAATACACTTAAAGATGGCTACAGAAATAGGGACTTTTTGTACTCGCTTTCAACTGTCTTTCCAAGTACTTCAAATTACGGATTGTTGATAAACCAATATGATCGTTTTCTCTTGCAGAAATTGGACTTTCACCGCAGCAATCCAGGATTCAACGGTATTTTCGAATACGAAGAGTACATATCCTTAAGAACGGTAAATGACCCTAACGAAGGATACGAATCTATTTTGCAATTGATGGATTTGCAAGACTTGATCAATGATCTCCAAAAGCACATTTTTGCTACAGTTCACCAGTCACCCAACAACCTATGCAAGGTCAGCGCTCTTGTCCCATTGATATCCGAGTCTTATGGTGTCTACAAATTCTTGGTGTCTATGTTAAGGGCAATGTACCAACAATTAGGCGACGACGATGCATTGAGTGCCTTGTTTGATAGATTTAACTCTCAACATTTTGTTTTAAGAGACTTCTATACCGACTGCCAGTCAATCAAGTTCTTGACGAGTTTGATTACAATTCCTCGTATTGCTTCCACTCTTCCCAACTTGAGAGTCTCGGAAGAAACTCAACGCTCTCCCAATGGTTCTGACTCTCATAATGATGCTCAGACCTTCCAGTCTTCAGAAGTTACCGACGCTCTGAACACCCACGAAGTACCCCCTCCTGAAAATTCATTGTATGCTCAACAAACAGCAGCTTTTGATCATCAACGCGAATTAGAACAGCAACAATATGAGCTCGAGATGCAGCGTCAACAGCAATTGGAAGAACAGAGCAGAAGGCAACAGCTCTTTGAGCAGCAGATGATGGAGCAGGAGCAAAAGAAGCTTCAGGACCAGCATATTTTGAGACAGCAACAGACCCAAATGAGTCAGCTGAGGGTCTCCGAGTTAGAACAGGATTTGCTCATTTTCAAAGCACAATTTGATAATGATCAGGCTTTATTGCAACAGTATGATTCGAGAGTAAAGTCAATGGAATCGGAGTTGGCCAATATAAATGAGACAGCAGCACAACAAATAGCCACTAAGGATGAACAACTCAAAATTACCAACGAGCAAATAGGCAACTGGGCCAAAAAGTACGAATCTTTGGCCAAGCTTTACTCGCAATTACGTGCGGAGCACTTGAACCTCTTGGCAAAATTTAAGAAGATTCAGCAGAAAATTTCAAGCGCACAGGAGTCGATTTTGAAGAAAGAAAAATACGAGAAAGACTTAAAGTCCAAAAATCTCGAGCTTGCCGATATAATTCGGGAGCGCGATCGTGCGAGATTAGATTTAGATCGTGTAAAAGCCTCTAAAGACATGGAGATTGATCGTTTGGAGACACAAGTTCGCGAAATTAGTGCCCAGGCGAATGATTCCAATGCTGCTAAAAGCTTGGATTTCTCTTCTAAGATAAGCAATTATGAACTTGAAGTGCAAAAGCTTAAAGCTGATTTGATTGACAGGGAGAAACAATTGGCTAGCTTAGGCAGTGTCTCCTCTCTCAAAGAAAAATTGAAAGAAAAAGAAATCGACTTAGAAATAACTCAAGAGTCGTTGGATAGTGCTCTCAAAGAATTGGCCCTCGAGAAAAGAGCGACAAGCTCGAATCATCTCGTGGATCTTCTTGATGTCATCCTCGCAAACAGCGTGAGAAAGGTGCAGGATGCAAAGTACGAATTGTTGTCACCAATGCAAGCAGGAAATTCGAATGCTACTCCGGAATATCTCTCTTCTTTCTTGGACCTTTGTTCGGACACAGCAACCAACTTCGCTCAAGCTTTGAATGACCTCGTTGTTGAAGGTGACTCCCATTTTGATGAGGCAGTGTATGCACGGGTGATTATTTCAAGCTCGGAACTCACTTCTGCACTCAATGACTTGATGCTCAATCTGAAGGGTTTGAGTGGAATCATTACTTCTGACGAGGGTGACACGTTAGTAAGTCACACAACTGACGTGTTGGCCGGGGCAGAGTCGTTCTTCCTGAGTTTGACTTCAGACTCCATCAATGACTTGGAGACAGAGGAAGACAAGATAGATTTCGTGATCGATTGCAACTTGCTGTTTCAGCATTTATTGCAAGACTCATATGCATTCATCGATACCCTAAGAAACAGCCCTAAAACGGGTCTTACCAAGAAGGAAAATCTCGATGATGTTGTGGAGAATAAGTTTAGTCAAACTGCTGACACCGTTGAGAGGGCAACGGTCTTCCTTCGCAATCTCATGTCTGAAATCAGTCAGGGAACGGATGTGGAAGTGCATGAATCTATTTTGTCAGCAGCACTTGCCATTACTAGGGCCGTGTCAACTTTGATTGCAGCCGCAACGAATTCGCAGATCGAGATTGTGAGTCGCAGCAAAGGCGAAAATTCAAGACGCGAGTTTTATAGAAAGAATAGCCGGTGGACTGAGGGTTTGATTAGTGCTTCCAAAGCTGTTGCTGGTGCGACTAACATTTTAATCCAAACAGCTGATGGAATTCTTAAGAAGGAAAATTTCCACGAGCAATTGATCGTCGCTTGTAACGAAGTTGCAGCTTCCACGGCTCAACTTGTGGCTGCATCCAGAGTGAAGGCAAATTTTGTTTCAAAAACTCAAGATCATTTGGAAACGAGCTCCAAAAGCGTTAACTCGGCTTGTAAAACATTGGTTTCTCAAATCCAAAAGATGATTAGTCACGAAAACTCCAGCGAGCTTGGGCCTGACCTTGACAAATTGACACCTTACGAAGGAAAAACTTTGGAAATGGAGCAGCAAGTTGAAATTTTGAAGCTCGAAAATTCTTTGGTTTCGGCCAGAAAAAAATTAGCTGAGATAAGAAAGCATGGATACACTGACGATTATTCGGGCGATGAATCTTAAAATTCATACTTTTGTTCGAATTAGATTTTTATATACACCACACATTCTCTACTTAGCTTCGAATAAGTAATACATATGTTTTAAAGTGCACACCCTCTCGAATTCCACGATTTGAATTAATCTCAGTCGCCGTTTTCTACCTTAGTAGTCTATCATAATCCCATAGTCGGCCTCTCTGAATTACTTGATCAGATTCGCTTTTATATCTCCTACTGTTGGCCAGAAATTGAGCTACCAGAAGCCTTCGCTCTGAGTAATGACACCAACATTCTTGCCAATGCAGTCGTGCCCCATTCTTATGCCCCTTCAAAAAATATTCATAATGATTAGTAGAACTGTTCAATTAGTACTCCTAAGGTGCATCAGAGCTCAAGCCCAGTGAAAAAGTTCACGATCTCAAAATTTAATATTTGACCTCAGGTGATCATATCGCCCCCATTTCACTTCTCTAAGATTCACAGACTCATTCATCTAACACGAATAATATGTTTTAAAGGGGTATTATAAATTTAATCTCTCTGTTCAACTGAACAAAATTCATAGATTGTCTTAACAAAAGCTATTTGCATGCTTTGCCTGGTCGTGAACAAATCAAATGACCCTAATCTTACTGATAACCAAAGAAACACGATTTTCAATTTCAAATACCAACTTTCCAGCATTTCGAGCCAATAGAAAAGCTATCACTCACTCGCACGTTTCACTATTGCTCTGCTACAAAAAGAAAACTAACACATCACAACTGATGACTATAGGATCGTTTCTTGTGTTTTTGACTTTACCATGATCATTGTACTTGTACACTCCATCAAGCAAACTTATACAACCCAAGTATGTCTAATCATTCCTCTGCTAAAGATCATACCTTTTATGTTCCGAAGTTAAAACTTTAGCTATTCTGATAGATAACTATTTCTATGACTTTCACAAAAAGTAGAACATTTGTTTTGCTCCTTCCTGTTTATCAAAAAAAAATAATCACCGGTAACAGTCATTACGAGGTGTTTCACTTCCTTAATGTAAACAAGAACTCCTGAAGAATGAATTCAATCTTCAAAACCTCCTTAAACTTATCAATACCAACGATAGTCTCGTACAACAAAACGTTTACCCCTGATATTTAGACCAAAAAGGTTTACGACATCCCAAAACTAAACTTTAAATCCATTGTGATATTCGGAGCGTATACCCGCAGAAATAACTATTTTCAATAGTACAACTTTCGTGTCTCTAGATAGCTATGCAATTTTAACTTTTTATTATCACCGTTATGCTAAATGAAACTCGTGGATTTCGTAGATTCGATAATCCTCCGTGCATTCAATGTGATGGGACAACAGCTTTTTTGCAAACATCACTAAACCCTTTGAATACAGTCCGGACATTAAGTTACTTGTATCAGATTATCAATTCTGCCGAAATACTCTGGTAAAAGATAGAATTTTGTTCAAATATATTTAGCTAGTCGATTTACAAATTGTGTTGGTACTTACTTGTCCATTAAGTACAGGCATGAAATTAAATCATACCACCTGGGACGCTTTTTTAAATCAACAAAAGAAGCAAAAGCTAATAGCAAACTCAATATAGTTCAACATCTCTTATACCCAATATGGCGAGTTAATATCGACGAAAAGCACACAACTTTTCGATTGTGAATGAAATGACTCAAGACTACGCGTGAAGTCATTAAAACCGTTGCTTGAATTTCATGTCTCGCAAAAACAACTTAATTGCTGTACCGAATCTTCCACATCAAAAATCATTTTTATTTTTGCATGATTGATATATTACATCTTTATCCATAGCAACATATTTTAAATTAACAACCTAATATAAGCCTTTTGAATTCTTCCGTGGTCTGTGCAACTTTCAGTGGAAACATACCATACATCAGATTACAAGGCCTGACTTCCGTTTCGTTAGGGTGCCCTTGCATAATTTATTTGAAACTAAATTCGCTAGATATTATTCATTTTGTCTACTGCAGTGAGATAAGCCATAAATTGAAATACAATCCAAATTATGTTTTCCATTTGTCAATTCACAAGCAACAAACAATAGAACTTACTTTAGAACCTACTTAAATTTATGTATGATTAGTTGTTCATTAAAATTCATTAGTTATGAAACGGTCAATGAGTAGAAAACAATCTTGAGTATTCATACAAAGATTCATCCCATGACCTCGAACCCATAAGCAAATTTGCGTGAGAAATGTGGTGGCAAATTTTCTTTGTATAAGAGGGCTTTTTTCAAGCGTACCTTAATAAGGAGGACACATATCTTGATAGTTGGCTTTAATGCGTTTCAACCTCTCTTCTACAGCTAGCACATATTTCACAAGCTGCGTTGTCGATACTCGACCATGAGTTCCAGTATTATTAAAATATAGCATAGTTACATTCTAAAGCAATCAATTTTTCAAGTTTGTCGGATAAATAGAACTTTGCTCGCTGCGACCTAAACATTTCGTCAAATTGATAATGTCAACTTATAAAATTTGTTTAATTCAGAAACACATCATCGAATAAAAAGATCTGACGTCTAATTTCGACAAATCGTGAGTGATTAAGAACGTTTCTTGGCGATTACAACTAATCTTAGAGTTAAGTGAGATACTTTATAATCAAGTTAATTTGTGCTATAAACTACGGAGCAATTACGGCATGTTTCTTCCTTGGAATTTTTATTACGCTACAGGTGATTCCAACACATCGGGAGTTATTAACGAAAATTGATTCCCAAGCATGCTTCAATTTTATGTCATGAGTTGTTACTCATTAATATTTGATACCAAACTGAAGATCCGTGAGTATTTGAATTTTACCAAATCGGCGACGAAAGATTAGACTTTGAGTATAGTGTACTGACGTTTACCATTTTTTTTCTGGCATGTAAAACATCCAAGATAAGAGGGCTAGTTTAGTTTTGCGGGAAGAATAATGTTTACTCCAATAGAATGTGCGTAGGTTGAAACAGCCTCATAGTATGTAGAATGTTGAAGAAGAGGTAAACCTTGTCAGATAAGGAACTGCGTTGTTAAGAAAGAATACCACACACCAGAATCCCAAATCAAACTGGCTTTTATTTTCATTATCTATATTAAAATGCAATAATTATAACGTTGTAGGGAGATTTGGTCCACCAAAAATCGTTCATCATGCCCCAGAGAGTTGAAGTATAAGAAGAACAGAGAAATCGTTTAATTTAACTAAATGGAGCAGACTTGCCGACTCACAATGTAGAATCAATATTAAGAAATCATAGTCCTACTGAGATATCAGAAATCTCTTTCTCAAAGGATGGTTGGATTATATTTCCGTTGCAACACATCAACCTTCCGCACTTTTGTCAACAGGTGAATTAGTATATTACGTAAAACTTAGCCTTTGAGTACTTTTTGAACGAATTTGGTAAGTTTTACAGTAGAAGTATGGTATGGGTTATGATTAGCTGTGAGATGTCGGCGCCCAACAAGTGTAAATTGTATTTCAGGAACTTGGTAAGCTCGGTTGGATTTTCCCAGTCTTGAAATCTATATTGCTTTTTTCAATCCTAGTTTAACATTAAGCGCGTAAAGCTTGATAGTCGATGTACGCCTTCACTGACACTGTGGTCAGTTGGCCATGTTATGCAAAATCAGGTCAACAAGGAGAATAGGAATGTGTTCACATAGCGCTATTCCGGTCGGAATTTGCGAGTGATACTACGTAGGTCAGGGAAATATAAATCTTTTAACGATGTAGTTTGCTTTGGCTCAAAAGATGAACGATGTTCATAGTATTTTTTTTCCCCTAAGATATAATGACCCAGTGAAGTCTGATCCGAAATATCCCAAACTATTAAATATAGACCCTTCTCTAATCGTTCTTACTGCCATGGGAGATTTTTTTTTGGTTGGACTTGATAAAAATTCTACCCATTATGATCATTTCACAAGGCATTAATTAACAAGCCATGGAGTCTGAGAAAGAGCATAAGCGGTCAAGAGCCAAAAGAATACTCATATATTGATGGTATTCTTTTGTTAAATGATTAGGAAGTAAGGCTTTGACTAGTTGATACGTATCTACACAACGGGTGATGTAAGGAGGGAACTCTAAGGCTTGGGAAAGTCGGAGAGTTCAGTAACTCGGTACATTACTCAGACGTCTTATGGGTTATAGATTTTTCCTGTAATACGATTTGTTTCTTTAAAACCAAAAAAAGAAAACTTTAGCAGCTTCTCTGACGTAAACCCACGCCTAAACGAACACTAAGATTCATAGGAGAAGCCTGTTTCGAAGTATAACTATGATCACACGCAATGTAGTACAATAATTAATGCTCGGAGGTAGGGCAAGGACTTGTAAAGTGCTTCTCAAATTTCATTCAGCGCCGCGTATTAGACAATCTATTGAGCAAGCCCAATATTGGTTATACGGGGAGTATTTTTTTTTTTTATTTTCAAAAGAGGTCTCGTAATACATTTCCACATCTGACTTGCCCTCGATCTCTCTTTCCGTATCGCTAAACATGTTTACGTATTCCGCTGTGTCTGCTTCAAATGACACTGCTGCTTCTACTATTCTTGTTCATAAAACGTACAGGACAAGCTTTTGCCTCGAAAACTCTTTTGCCCTAGCTTTGAGTAGCCTTATTACCACTACAAACGACGCTTGGTCTACTGCGTCCATTGACTATGTTAGGAATTGGCTGGAAAAGCAAATCTTTTTGAATCATTGCCGTTTGAAAGGGCGATCGCTTTTTGCCGTCTGCTATGTGCTTATGTTTTAACCCTAGCGACCAATAAAGCTCCGACCACTGCGTAGGAAGCAAGCTCGCCGAGTTTGTTCAGTTTTCCCGAATGGGTAACAATGCCAAAGTCTTTTCTCTAGTCATAGTAATGTACCAAACCTCCTATATTTTGAATGTTAAAAGATAGGACTTTGTGATCATCATTCCGCTTGCGCCTTTCTCATGACTCCAAAACCCGGCCGACATTTGTAGGGTGGTCTGCTGTGTATTTCTTCCGGGGAACAGCTGTCAGTTACATCCAAATTTACAAGCTAAAAAGTTACAATTAAGTACGCCGTGTATTCAGTAAGGGAGCTGAATTTTAAAGTTTTGATCTCTTTGACGTTTTATTCGTCAGATTTCCAAACGTCAAGATACTTCAACGTTAGATTGTTCGAAAGAAATTGAAATCTTAAGTAGTACATTTTTTGACATGATTTTTGCGTGCTTGCCGTGTGGAGTTTCGAGCCGAAGCACTTTACGCTACAGCTGGTGTGAGTTTGGAGAAGACGCGTAACTACTGCAATTTTTTTATGAGGCCCCAAAGAGGAAAGCGTACCCCAAAATGGACAGGTTTACCCGCAACTCTACGTGGGCCTATGCAAGAAAGCATGTGTATAATGGCCAAATGTTGACATACCATTCTCCGAATCTGGGATCCAGCCAGATGACATTATTAATCCACACGCTTTCCTATCTCGTATGACAATTGGTATGTTTGTCGAATCCTTGGCAATTAAAGCAGGTGCTTTGCATGGAATGGCTCATGATAATGAAACTGATACACCA